>BOPN01001936.1:62442-69942 GCA_017312705.2 Penaeus japonicus
TGATAACATGCTAGGAGGAGCAAATCAAGCGCTTCCACTGGGATATACTGAACTTTGATTGCCGCTACCAAAGATCATATAATGAAAACGTGATGGGAGACTATATTTAGATGCTGATTAATTAATGTAATTTTCAACTGATGTAACTGATGTGCACATGTAGCACGGCGACGCAGCGGGATGAGGTCAGGTGTGTAGTGCCATTTTCTGGAGACCTCCCATCTTTTATCATCGGTAGCATGCCAGCCTCGCGGCTGTGCTCTCATATTAGCTTCCGGTGACCTAGCTGGGATTTTTTGTTGGTTTCTCTTGTACAATTCTAGAATGTATAAATGCTAAATGTTGCCTTTATTTCACACCTTTTAAGGATTGGCAAATAGGAAATAACAGTTGCTACTCATGGACAAAGTTTGTGACCTGTGTGTTTGGCTAAACTGTCCCTGGGGTCAAATAGTTGCCATTTTATCTGTTTTTTTTACGACAGGTAACGTAGTGGGGTTCAGACATTTAGGCGGTTACATATAAACCTCTTTATAAGGAAACTTACCCTTTTGCCCTCGTCATAGTAAAGTTTCTAAGTCTGTTAGAAGGATGTATCATGAATATCATGAATAAGTAATGTTAAATGAGAAATAGGGTTTTCTTTGTTTTGGAAGTGTTACCTCGAATCATTATGTCCGGATCTATGCAAAATATAAGCTAATCTATTTGAAATATTATGTGACATTTATCTTTAGAATACATTTAAAAGGAATCATAAGGAATTGTATGTAAGATTAATGTAAGATTTGTAGAAACAAAATGTATCAAACCCATTGCCACTATTGGAACGAGCGAAATTTTATAATTGAACCTGTTTTGCTTAATTTATACATATCCGTTATTATACCGGTATTTGAAATATATAGAAACCTTATGTATTTACTCTATATAGCTCTTGTAAAGTTTGATTGCCAAAATAATGAGCAACTGTAAACATACTGTGATTCCTGGGAATCACGGTATGTTTCCTGAGAATGGGGTAAAGTTTAGCACCGCCTTTCAGGGTAGCTAAACCAATAACACCTTTTACCTGTCTATAGATACTTTTAAGCCGGTGGAAAAGACGGATATTGTGTTTCCCCATGATCGATGAAAATGATTAACACAATAGAACTTCTCGTATCGTTTGTATGGGGTCAAACACTCTTATGTATTCCTTTGAATCTTTGTTTACCTCCCGATATGACGATGTTGCTATTCTTCTTCCATTGACTGTTATTCCTCACTGAATTAAATTTACTGTCTAATTTACCTTAATCCCCTTATTTTCCCCTCCCCGTCCCCATAAAATTGTACATGGTATCATTATATGGTATCACTAGTTCTACAGATATGGCTGTCAGTCGTTGTGACGGGCTACACAAATAAACAAAAATACTGATAGTTGGCAGTAACTCCTTTTTTTCATCTTTCCTATTTAGTTGTTCACTTTTCTCTCCATCTTAATATTTCTAATCATGTACTATCGAGATGTCACCTGAACGATTGTCAACTCTAAGGACTTTCAATCAAACACAAAAAAGAAAGAGCAAATGGAGGCAAGGCGTTTGGTATACTACATTACAGGCAATGGGTTGTTACAACGGCCGAACCTGCAAACCACAGAGGGCGATTACGAATGAGAGGGGCAACCTTTCACTGGCTATAATGCCCGTCCCCTTAAGGGGACAGGCATTAAGAGGACAGGCATTATAGCCAGTGAAAGGTTGCCCCTCTCGACCGTAATCGCCAAACGCCTTACATTTTTGTGTTGATTGAAAAGTCCTTAGAACGTCGTTCGAATTGTGACATCTCATTATTTTTATGATTAGAAATATTAAAATGGGGAGAAAAGTGAGCAACTAAATAGGAAAGATGAGAAAAAGGAGTTACTGCCAACGAGGCAGCGAGGAATAATGAAAGAAGAATAGCAACTTCGTCATATCGGGAGGTAAACAAAGATTCAAAGGAATACAGAAGTGTTTGACCCATACAAATATTACGAGAAGTTCTATTACGTTAATCATTTTCATCGATCATAGGGAATCACATTAGCCGTCTTTTCCACAGGCTTAAAAGTATCTATACACCTTTTACCTGTGTAAAAGGTGTTATTGGGTTAGCTACCCTAGAAGCCGTTGCCAAACTTTTACCCCGTTCTCAGGAAACATAACGTGTTTCCCAGGAATCGCGGTATGTTTACAGTTGCCCATTATTTTGGCAATCAAACTTTACTAGAGCTATGTAGAGTAAATACATAAGGTTTCTATATATTTTGAATACCGGTATAATAAGGGATATGTATGAAATTAAGCAAAACAGGTTCAATCATAAAATTTCGCTCGTTCCAATGGTGGCAATGGGTTTGATACATTTTGTTTCTACAAACCTTACATTAATCTTACATACAATTCATTATGATTCCTTTTATATGTATTCTAAAGATCAATATCACATAATATTTCACACAGATTAGCTTATATTTTGCATAGATCCGGACATAATGATTCGAGGTAACACTTCCAAAACAAGGAAAACCCTATTTCTCATTTAACATTACTTGTTCATGATATTCATAATACATCCTTCTAACAGACTTAGAAACTTTACTATACCGAAGGCAAAAGGGTAAGTGATCACATATCATTGTTAATGCCACAAAATTATTGTTTTTACATGGCATCGCATTACGTTTCCCTATGTAGAGATTTATATGTAACTCCGCTTAAATGTCTGAACCCCACCACGTTACCTGTCGTAAAAAAGCGGATAAAACAGCTATTGATTTGACCCCAGGGACAATTTAGCCAAACGCACAGGTCACAAACTTTGTCCATGAGTAGCAACTGTTATTTCCTATTTGCTAATCCTTAAAAGGTATGAAATAAAGGCAACATTTAGCATTTATACATTCTAGAATTGTACAAGAGAGACTAACAAAAAAAATATCGGCTAGGTCACCGCCAGCCAATGAGAGCACAGGTCAACACAGTAGGCCGCGAGGCTGGCACACTACCGATGATAAAAGATGGGAGGTCTCCAGAAAATGGCACTACACACCTGACCTCATCCCGCTGCGTCGCCGTGCTACACGTGCACATCAGTTACATCAGTTGAAAATTACATTAATTAATCAGCATCTAAATATAGTCTCCCATCACGTTTTCATTATATGATCTTTGGTAGCGGCATTCAAAGTCCAGTATATCCCAGTGGAAGCGCTTGATTTGCTCCTCCTAGCATGTTATCATGTTCTCCTTTATCAAGATGAGTGTCTAGGATATGAACTTTGAAAGACATCCTGCAGCCTCGTTTGCTATAGTTCTTCACTAGGGTCCCAAAAAGTTCCACATAGTTTCTGGTCCTGTAATTCCCCAGGAAGCCTGGAACCACTGCAAAAAAGCTGTTCCACCCTATTTTTTCCATCCTAGTGAGCTTCTTGGGAAATTCCTTGCACTACGAGATCTTTAAGGATATGAATTTTGAAAGACATCCTGCAGTCTCGTTTGCCATAGTTCTTTACCAGGAACCCAACAAGCTCCACATAGTTTCTGGTCCTGTAATTCCCCAGGAAGCCTGGAACCACTGCAAAAAAGCTGTTCCACCCTATTTTCTCCATCCTAGTGAGCTTCTTGATGAATTCCCTGCACTCCGAGATCTTTATTAATAGTCTAACAAAGACACCGGCTTTGACTTTTGCCTGAGACAGTTAGGGAAAAAGTCTTGAAGGTACTAGAAGTCTGCAGACACCTTGTCTAGAGCTATGCCAAATTGTTTTATTAGGTCAAGTTTAAGTGCAATGATGGGAACAATGCCTTCCAAGGTCTATCAGTTACTCACGTTTGACGTTCCTCCTTATACTGATCTCGGTTCGCTCTAGCAATTTACTGCACGGTCCCTGCTGTCCCAAAGGCAAAGATAACATGAAAACTTGGTAAAGTAGCCAGTTCCAATTGCTTTAAACAGACCAGTCACTTTGTGGCAGAAGCAGCTTGACGGGTAAAGGAGAGTGAAAAATAATTGTGACATTTTCCTTGATATTCGACATACACACTTTCATCTAACAAGTTCAACTACTTAATTCTCGAAGTCAAAAGTTCGGCAGTGGACTGATCCCTGATCAGGTAGTTGGTTTTCGGATGGGAAAGTAAGGTTTTCTATCCTCAGCTACACCTCTGTAACCTTGGTCAACGATTTCGTCCTCTTCTGATCTGCTGCTTCTTTCGAAGACGGCTGCTCTCTTTGGAAGAGTGGGTATTGGGGATCTCAGGACAGTGTGGCACTAGGGCGATGGGTGATGGAAGGTCTGGATACATGAAAGCAGTCTTACCAGCTCTATGTTTGGATGGAATCACTATGCACAAAAAGTCAGGAGGAAAATGTATGTAAGTATATATATACATATATATATACATATATATATATATATATATATATATATATATATATATATATATATATATACATATGTGTGTGTGTGTACATATATGTGTGTATGTCTGTGTTTGTACATGTATATATATATATATATATATATATATATATATATATATATATATATATATATATATATATATATATATATGTATATATATATATATATATATATATATATATATATATATATATATATATATATACATATATATGTATATATATACCTATATATATATATATATATATATATATATATATATATATATATATATATATTTATATATACATATATATGTATATATATATATATATATATATATATATATATATATATATGTATACATATATATGTATATATATATATATATATATATATATATATATATATATATATATATATATATATATTTATGTATACATATATATGTTTATATATATATATATATATATATATATATATATATATATATATATATATATATATATATATTATAATATACATATTTATGTGTGTATATATATATACATATAAGAACACACTCACATATAAAGGCATATATATGTATATATATGTATATATATATGTATATATATATATATATATATATATATATATATATATATATATATATATATATATATATATATATACATACATATATAAATGTATATGTATATATATACATATATGTGTGTGTGTTTATGTATATATATATATATATATATATATATATATATATATATATATATATATATGCATATATATATATATATATATATATATATATATATATATATATATATATATATATATATATATATATATATATATATATTTACACACACACACACACACACACACACACACACACACATATATATATATATATATATATATATATATATATATATATATATATTATACGTCTTAACCTTTTATTTTCAGAGTCATTTCTTGTCATATATATATATATATATATATATATATATATATATATATATATATATATATATATATATATATATATATATATATATATATATATATATATATATATATATATATATATATATATATATATATATATATTATACCGTCTCATTTTACTGTGATTATCTTACGGTTATATTTTATTGCTATTGCATTAGCTGCTGTGTCTGACATCATCCTTTATAGCTCATGTCTGATTCTTAGAGTAATCTATAAACATCACAATAGCTAAATCCGTTTCTAAGGTGATAACTCAGTAGCCAGTAAAATTATATTAACATTACTTATCTATTTTATTCATAGATATGGATCAGCTGTGCGTTGATAATGATTATTTTAAACATTGTAAATCATTCATTATCTTTCTCTTACGGACATCAACAAAAAAGGAACAGTAAATTAGGCCCAAAACCAATGTGTCGTGTTTCTTTTTTTTTTTTTTTTGTCGAAGCAACAGAGTTAGAAACACTGTAAATTTTATTTGATCCCCTTTATCAGTGGTGCTGAAGCATTGAATGGTGTGACAGGGGAGTCTGTGTTTATTTCCTAGGGAAAAGAAACTTGCCAAAACTTTATTCTTTTATTATTACCACTATAAATATAATTCAAATTGCATCTCAGACTGATTTCTTCCCACTTGTCTAGCCACTTCGCTAGAAAAAAAAAAAAAAAAATATTAACACGTATTTTATGAGTGAATCTGAAAATAAATATTTTAAAACTAGACAAACACGCTAAATGCCAATTATTTCTTTTATAGACAGCAGGTACAAACGCAGAAAGCAGGAGAGGAAGAGGTTTTCCATGCATTCAAGAGAAAATAAGTATCAAGGCGCAAGAAAAGAAAACAACAGAAGATAAATTGGAAGCCGAGTGAATCGAATGGATTGCCACATTTTGATGAAGTAGCCATTAATGATAACGAAACTGCTGGTTTAGATTGTAGCGTTTAGTGATCGCCTATTTAACGGGTTGCTGGTGAAGCGGCCGTTAAGCGTTGCCTGCGCGCGGAAGCAACTGACTTCGGGTTCCTGAAATAAATTGTGAATTGATAAAAGAATAAGATGAAGGACATGACAATGAATGGTGATTTTCAAAGCGGTCAACGAACAGAAATGTTTGATGTTGAACATCGAAGAGAGCTGTGGCCTGTGGAAATTTCTATGGATTGTCTCGTTTAAGAAATGTATGTGTACACAAAGGATGAGCTTATCCCTCTGGCTTTTAACGTTAGCACTAACATCATTTGAATGTTTGTTTAAAGAGCAGATTTCCAGTTTTTTTTAGACCAAATGTTTTATTCTCAAATATTTGGTTAACATTACCTATACCCTTAGAAAGGCTTTTTGGCCACAACCAATATCTCTAAAACGTAAAAATCATCTTTACAGAACACTACTTACCTTTTGGAACACAGCAGCCGCATTTGTTCTTTTTCTTCCCCTTCAGCTTCTTGTTAGCCTTGCAGAAGGCTTTCCCAGTCATCAGGTCGCCGTCGCAAGGCAGTGATGTGGGCTGGCAGTATCCTCCCTTAAGGTTGCACAAGCTCTTGTTCTCGCAACCTAGGAGAGACACAGTGGCCTAAGCTGAGCATCAATCGCGGCCTTTCCCTCTCTCTCTCTCCTTTCTCTCTCTCTCATCTGTCTCTCTGTCTATTTATATGCATATATATATATATATATATATATATATATATATATATATATATATATATATATATATATACGAACAAACCTAAAGCCGGACTCACTTCTGGAACAGCAGACGCACTTCTTCTTGCCTTTGCAGTAGACTCTCTTCCCTTTGTTCTTGAACTTCACTTCTCCAGGAAGACATTTCCTGTTCCTGCACTCACCCTTGAGTTTGCTGCATTTCCGGGTGGGTTTGCATTCTGCACGGGGATGGGCGAAGGGAGAGCATTAGGGATTTCTTTTGCGCTGGCCTGTTCGGTGCATGAGTGTTTGTGCGTGTGTAAAGGTATTCCAATCGGCTATATTCGATACTGAGTTGTGTGGTAATATTGTTGTTAAAATGTTGATGGCATACATACA
>BOPN01001936.1:74942-97442 GCA_017312705.2 Penaeus japonicus
AATATAAATAAAGATATAAACATATATGTGTGTGCATATAAATACATACATACACTACATGTTTAAACCAAGGAGAAGTAAAAGAAACTCTAAAACTGAAAAAATGTTTTAAACACAATGAAACAATTTATGTGCCAAACCTGTGATAGGAAAAAATGCCACAAATGTGAAAATACTTACTTGAAAAACCGAAAATTATAAGTAATATTGATGCTTACCTAACAGGCATCAATAATGAACTAAATATAGATAATCAAGAAAATATACAGAAAGTCAATACTAAAAGTAATTCTAGTCTTGAAACTGAACTAGAATTCAAAGTTGTGACGATATATCAGAAGCCAGTTTTTGTTAAGAACTAATTAGAATTGAGAAAGATAGGGACTCAATGGCAGAAAATGTACATGCACCCGTATCAGACAAACTGGAAAGAAAAGAGCCATACCTGTGAACAAAAAATCATCACACCCAAAAAGTGTGAGGGGTCATGCCCACTAGAAAACATGATTCAGAAAATGTATGAAGAATTAAAGGACTTCAAGATTCAATGCTTGAGGGAGATACAAATATTGAAAGATGAAATTCATGAATTTAAAACAAGAGCAAAAAGAAAAACCTAAAGAAAAAAGGTAACTTAGGCTGCTGAATTGAAACAGAAAGGCCGTACCAGACACTAAAATGTAAAAGTAAAGGCAAAGAAGAAACAAGAAAATCCAAAAGGTGAGCCAAGTAAAGTAAATCAGGAAGAAGAAAAAAAGCTGTTTTCTGAAATAGTAAAGCAAAAATGAGATAAACAGGTAAAAACTATTCCCTGAGCAATGATATTTCAGACACTGAACAACCAAATAAAGATGATGAGGCTGACTGGAAGGTTGTAAGCGACAAAAAAACAACCAAAACCAAAACTACCTACAAAAGAAAAGTCAGAGAGGAAAAATGAAGATACATTCAGAGCAAATAGGCTCTTTATATCCAATCTAGAAGAAAAAGAAGTAAATGATCCTGAAATCAGGAAAACAAATGATATGAAAATGATTAATGATATCATAACATTATCAAAGTTAAGAGTGCCTTTAGAGAAGGCAAATACTTAAAAGAGGCTTTGAGACCAAGGCCAATTAAGGTCAAATTAGACAATGAAAAACAGAAATGGAAACTGATTGGAAAGAATATGAAACTTAAGGAAATTGACGAATATAAAGAAGCATGTATATCACCGGACTTGAGCTATGAAAAAAGGCAAAGTCAAAAAACTTTGATATATTAACTAAGAGTAAACAGAGAAAAAGACTGAACAGGAAAACACTGGTATATCACCAGCAATAGATAAGGACATTCAGTCCTGCGAAGCATAAGTATTCGAACAAAGGCAGGTGATGAAACGCTTACCGCTACATCGGGGAAAGGTCAGCTCCCCCAAAATAGGGGGAAACGACATCAACTATCTAACAACAATAGGTAATGTAGACACGCAAAGAAATAATTTATTTGTCTCACTGACTTCATATTCAATGAAAAAGATATTCTTGAAGCAGTAAGTGAAATCTCAACAAACTCAGCAGCTGGACCAGATGAAATCCCAGCAATCTTAAAAAAAAAAAAAAAAAAAAAAAAAAAAAAAAAACTGCAAAGAAACCACATCAGATCCACTGGTAACTTTGTGGAGGATATCTTTGGACATGGGGATTATCCCTAGCTTACTGAAAGAGGGTACTATAATTCCAATATATATAGGGTGGAAACAAAGGTTAGGCCAAAAATTATAGACCAGTAGCACTAACATCTCATATAATAAAAATCGTCCAGTTTTTTGACAAAGAAAACAAGATATATCCCGGGCAACATGGATTCAGGTCTTGTGGTAGGTCTTGTTTATCACAGGTCCTGACACACTTCGAACACATACTAAGGGACCTAACTGAAAATAGAGAAGTAATATACCTAGACTTTGCAAAAGCTTTTGGCAAAGTAGATCATGGCATTCTGCTACGTAAGTTTAAAGACCTTGGAATTGGGGGGGAAAGTTGGAAGATGGATTTACAACTTCCTAATAAATCGTAAACAAAAAATACAAATTACTGGGTTTTACTCGAAAGAAACGACTATTATGAGTGGGGTGCCACAAGGATCCGTTCTTGGGCCCTTGTTATTCTTTATTATGATTGGTGACATTGATAATGGTGTGAAACACTCGAGAGTAAAATCATTTGCAGATGATACAAGAATAAGTACACCCACAGATATACTAGATAATGAAAACAAACTTAACGAGGATCTACATACCATCTGTAAGTGGACATATGATAATATGAAATTCAATGCAGATAAATTTGAAATCATAAGATATAGTCCAACTGGAAATTTAAGAGCAAGATCATATTTTGTCGAAGGTGTGGAGATTGAGGAAAAAATACTAAAAGATTTAGGACTCTATAAGAGTAATGACATAAGTTTCAGTCACCATATAGAGCAGATTGTCAACAAAGGAAAAGTTATGAGTGGATGGGTAATGAGGGCTTTTAACACAAGAAACCCAGAACATCTTTTACCACTATGGAAAACATAGTGGTAAACAAGATTAAAATACCATTGCCAAATATGGAGCCCAAATCTTACAAAAGATATAATGTTGATAGAACAAGTCCAAAGAATCTTTACATGCAAGTTAGATAATATGATGGGTCTAAACTATTGGGAAAGACTGAAAAAAAACTAAGACTGTACTCACTACAAAGGCAGAGAGACAGATACTTCATTATATGTGTGGAAAATCATTGAAAACTTAACACCAAATCCAAGACCTGTTGAAGGAGGGAGAATTAAGGTAAAACATTCCCCCAGGCAGGGAACAACATGCTATCGCACTGGGATAAGTGCACAAGCATGCCTGTTAAGAAAAATGCAGAAACAAAGTTTCCTAATAAACGGACCTAAATTGTTTAATAGCATACCGAAGGATATAAGAAACGTAAATTAGTGCAGTGTAGAAGTGTTTAAAAGAAAACTAGATAAATGACTACATTCAGTACCAGATGACCCACCAACATGTGGTAGTGCAAGAGCGAGCCACTAACAGGGCTCATGCTATAACTACCACCAAGTAACCAAGTAAGTATATATATATATATATATATATATATATATATATATATATATATATATATATATGTATATATATATATATATATGTATATATATATATGTATATATATATATGTATATATATAAGTATGTATATATATATATATATATATATATATATATATATATATGTATGTATATATATATGTATTTATATATATATATATATATATATATATATATATATATATGTATGTATGTATATATATATGTATGTATATATATGAATAAATATATATATATATATATATATATATATATATATATATATATATACATATACATAGACAGAGAGAGAGATAAAGACAGATGAATAAATTGATAGATATATGAATTAACGACAGATGATGAGAAAGAAATGGGTCAATAGAAGAGAACGGAAAGTCCCCGCTGGGTGTGAGCAGCGAACGGCGGTTTAACCTTGGGAAGTCTAGCAGGTGTGTAGGACGGGTTTAAGTGGGACAAAAGGGGAATTCTATTATCAAGTGTGGTGACAGTGACAAGGGGGAGTGACCAGGAGGCTCCGAAAGGTATTTGGCCACTCCGTATCTGCCACCAGTGCGACGAGTGTCTCCGCTCCGAAAACATCAGCTTCCTCTTAACCCTTGAGCCTTTCGGGAACTCCCTGCGTTAAACTACGAGCTCCGCTTTTCTCGACGTGAAAGCTCTTTGGGAAACGCCATGAGGCTTTCTCTGCTGCTAGTCTTTGCTCTCGCAGCTCTCGCGGCGGCTGCAGACGCTAAGAAAGTAAGAGGAGAGGGGGAAAAAATCTGTTTATCTCTCTGAGTTTCACTGTCTTTTTTTTTTTTTTTTTTTTTTTTTTTTGTCTCTCTTCCTTTCTACCACTCACCCTGTTTTTATTTCGTTATATATGTCTTTTATGTCTCTACTCCTTTCTCTATGAACGTCGTTTTATTCGATTTACTATTGGATTTCCTAATTTATTATCATCATCAAGGCATTTTACTACCCTTTTGCCATTACCCATGTTCCACCATTAATCCTCAGACCAGTGTCACTCTCTCCTTCTTTTCCTTTTTACTGTTGATTAGAAAACATACTTTTTTAGGTAATAATTTATCGTTATTATCATATATTTCCCCTTTATTAAGCTCATCTCACGCTGAAACATTGTCTGATGTAGGATGTTTACTTTAGATTTCTTGATTTCTCTTTGTGTTACCTCATCTCTCAAGATATTTGTATTTGTCATTGCTTCCTTCAATTTGATTGACTAATTTCCGATATAAATTGGATAGATGGATGTGTATATATTTACATTTACATTTATATATATGTAAAGGTTGATAAATTTGACTTCTAAGTTACTGGCCTGGGCCCTCCACCAGTACAACCTTTTGCGGATCACCTCTGCTTTTGCTTAGTTTAATAATTGGAATGAAGGAAAAAACACATACCTTACCAATTTATTGAATTGTCATACTGTAATATAAATAATAATAATAATAGTAAAAATGATAATGATGGTAATAAATGAATAATCCTAGCTGATAGAATATAACTACTCACTTATAATAATAATAATTTAGATGAAATCGCAAATTTTTACCCCTACACTTTACTATACTGTGACCAATTAATTTATAATTTCCGATTTTTACGACACTGTCAGTATGTGAGATGTGGTTGTGTTTATGGGTGTTGTATTCAGGTGTGAGGCACTGATATTGAATATCATGTGATCTACTGCTGAACACACACTGGAGGTGGAGTTGGATATCTGAGCGATTTAGTCTGGTGCAGTTAGTGGCGAGTAGAGCGGCAGATTTCATCTCTCGCATTCCATATCTGTTGGTCAATCAAATCTGCAATAGTTTTACAGAGAGGCTAACGCACGTGCGAGTGAGTGTTCGTTGATTGGTCTTGTGTGAAATAATAAGAAAACTAATGTAATAAAATAAAAAAGTTGCGTTTTGCGACTTATAAGTTACTTATATCTATAATCATATAGTTACTCCCTCACTTCAGTGCTTACAAATATAAACAGTATAATACTATTATGTGCGTTTTACTTCTATCACTTACCACAAAGGGTACGGGGGTTGACCTTAAGAATGCTCAAAAGGGTACGTGGGAAGTAGGAGGTTGAAAAATACTTATATAATAGTTATCCAGACATTTTTTCGTTTTCTTTCACGCGTATTTCTGATTCGTTTTCTATGGTAATGGAGAAAGGTTTGGATAAAATTATAATGATTATGCCCCATTTGCTATGTTATTATCATTGATGGTGTGATCTCATTGTCCTCATTAGAGGGATTTATATTAGTTTATATTATCATTATTATCAGTACCATCAATGTTTTTAGTATTATCATGATTTTACTTATTAGTATTATCATTGTTGTTAACATTATTATTACTAATAAATGTTCATTGTTATTATATTTGCTATTAGTATGCTCATCAATACCATGATTATTATCCTTTTTATCATCATCACCCTTATCATTATTTGAAAATATTATTATCATTATCAAAAATAATATGATTATTATAATGATAACATAGTAATGATAACAATGATAATAACGATAATGATAACAATGATAATGATGATGATCATGACAATCATAATTAGCAATGATAATATTAATAGTGATGATGATCATAGTAATATTAACAATAATAATGAGGATGATAATAATAATAATAATAAAAATAAAAATGTCAATATATATTGTTGCAAATGATATAAGTAATATGAAATACGACCACAGAATGAGATTTTGAGTATGCATAGGTGAGAATTGCTTCACAAGGCTAGATATGTAAGTAACATTATTTTTTTTCTATTAGAATGGGAAGTTAGCGAGCATTAACTTCAAAGCAGTGGTGGTGGATGGGTCATTCACAATAGTATCATTTAAAGGTAGAAACGATATTACACTTGACACGTTTTAGGGGATAATGATCACATAAACATTTTGATATCTAAGTAGCATGGATATAACAACTTATAATTCATATATCATCCTTAGGGCCGGGATATAAACTATAGGAAGCAATCATATTTGAGCGAATTTTGAGATTCAAATTTGGCGCGCATATACACTTTTAAAACATTATTTTACACTTCATTTTTCGTCATAATACTTAAATTTCTGTACTCCTTTATCACTTTCATAATATTTGGTAAGCATTATATACCAATAAGAACATATACAAGGATACAAAAAACACATCCGAACAGATCTGAAAGGTGGGAGGCCTAAGCTATCAACAAGACACAGGTCAGCGAGCGAGAGAGTGTGGAAGCTGCATGAATTTGGCACACTTTCCCGCCCCGAGCCTCACGTCAGCCACAGAGCCTATGCCTGGGCAACAACAATGAATTCTCTCCGGAAATGGTTCTATAGACCACGGGTAAGTGCCGGGATAAGGGCGTAAAGGGGGAGTGAGATACGGTGGCCGAGGTAGAGAAAGCCAGGCACAGAGGATGCAGTGTGGCCTTGAGTCATCATTTCCGTGTCCATTTTAACCTCTTTGTCAACAAGGCCTTTACGACTGCTTCCGAACCAGGCGTTTTGGGTTTTGTGAAGGGGGTCAGCAGGGGAGGTGGTGGTTAACCCCCTCCCTCCCCTACCCGGGCAAAGACAGGCGTGAGGCTGGGGTCCTCGAAATCTGTTGTTGTTGTTGTTGTTGTTGTTCCCTTGTGACGTTGTGTTATTTCCTCGAACATATGTGAGCTCGATTATGAACGGCCACAGGTCCTTCTGCTTGTGACCAGGTGGCTTTTGGGAAATAGCAGATGCAGCAGAAAGACGTTCTGTTACTTGGTGTCCTATGTGAGGAGGTGTGCAAGTTTTGTGCATGATTTTACTATGTTTATTTTGTGTTTGTTTGTTTGTTTGAAAGAGTGTGTGTGTGTGTTGTCTTGCAAATTTATATTTGTTCATTTGTGTTCATTTTGGGTCAGACCATGCACGTTATTGCAAAATATGCACATTTTTTTTCTGCGAGTTTTGTTGCAACAAAATTACAAAGATGAGAATGGTGTTAAGACTTACATGTTGACGAAGTTGTAATACTATATCTTCTCCTTGTTTTATGGCTTTCTTTTTTCTAAACTTGGCTTATGAGTCACTAAAAGGAACACTTCATTAAGTAGAACCATATCAATCGTCTTTTTTTTATTGGCAGTGCGCTTGGCATTTTTAATTCTGAATTAAAAACTATTTTACAACTGATAAGAGTGAATATTGTTTTAATTTAATTACACTGCTAAACACTTGATCAGGAATTTTAAGAAAAGATTAAATAACGTTTAAAATCAGGTATTTCTTTCAGTGCCAAGCAATCTTGCTTATTACAGGGGTTTAGAAATAAGGAAAATCCCATAAACTTCAAGCATGAATAAGGAAAAAAGTATGAAAGGAGGACATCCTATCAGTGATAAACTGAACAGAGAGGGAGAAGTAGAGAAAACAGAAAGTAATGTCAGAACTTGGAGAGACACAGACAAAGGCTTTCCAATTTTGTGATTATATATTTTAAGTGAGTGATTGTGATTGTTTTTTTTTTTTTGTTTGTTTGTTTGTTTTTGTGTGTGTGTGTTTTTGTGTTTTTTTTTTTTTTTTTTTTTTTTTTTTTTTGTGTGTGTGTGTGTGAGAGAGAGAGAGAGAGAGAGAGAGAGAGAGAGAGAGAGAGAGAGAGAGTATATGTGTGTGTGTGTGTGTGTGTGTGTGTGTACATGTGAGTAAGAGAGTGAGGGTGGGGGAGACAGAAATCAGAGGATAATCAGAAGTGAAGAGAAATGCAACAGTTTTATGCAAAATGCCAAGAGGGAACTGAATGAGGCCAAGGGCAAATGCTGACTCAAGAAATTCAGAAATTATCAACTGGATTTAAGACTTCATATTACCTGTTGCTGAATCTCAATTATGTGTGCAAAGGTGAATTTGTTAAGGAAAGCAGTGTAATTTTTTTTTTTTTTTTTTTGATGAGCTGTGATATATATAACTATATTGCCTTTTGCTCTTGGAAAGAGAATCATTATTCCTTTAAAACTATTACCATATTAGTGAAAATTAAGGTTGATCCATGCCCATAACAGTTAGAAATTGAATAAAAGTTAAAAAGGACTGAGATCACTTTAATGGCATTATTAGAAGGTAAACATTATCTGAAAACAATGGCCAGTTCTGGAAGGCTGTACTTCTAGATTGACACGCATAGTGTTTGAATTCCTTTCGCATGGTTTAGTGTGCCCCGGGTAAGCTTACTTGAAACCCCAAACTACCAACCACCCATTGACGCCTGTAGTCCGGACCAGTATGCGGCCATGAAAACCATGTTGACATGCGACTGCAACAGGTTAAGATTTGTCAATCTCCGTTCTTGTAGAGTCTGTGGGGCATATACAGGAATGTAGCTTTGTTCTCATTGTTATTTTTTCATGTAGTTATTAGTTATCATTGTTGTTGTTATTATTATGATGATTATTTATATTATTGGTATTATCATCATTATTATTATTATTGCTGTTACTATAATTCCTTTTTTTTTTTTTCTTTCTTTCTTTCTTTCTTTCTTTCTTTTTTTCTTTTTCTTTTCTTTTCTTCATCATCATCATCTTTGTCTTCGCCATTTTGATTACCTTATTTCTCAGACCAGCTTTCTTTTTCTTCTCTTTCTTTTCTTCTTTTCTTTCTTTTGATAAACACTCCCCCTTAATTTTAGCATAGCTAGATTGCCTTAGCAACTGACCCATATTTGTTTTGCTCTGTTGAATCACAACCTTGTGTGTGCATAGATGGGGGGGGGGGGTCTGTTTGGTTTGTTTATTTGTCGGAGGGGGGTGAGCGAGGTGATTTTTTTTGTGTGTGTAAGCTTATGTATATGTATATGTATATGTATATGTATATGTATGTATATGAGAGAAAGATAGAACTTTAGGATTTTCATTTGGTTGCACATTATTGCTAAATAAATATACTGCTTCTCTTGATTCTGGTTGCTGAAGAGATAGAGACAGAAAAAGAATACTTTACAAACATGTTAGATGTTTATTCATTTTGCCAATCGTCAGTAGTAATAGTAACTTTACCGACTTTGGTTGGAGATGCAAGCGCCAAATGCCACGTACGTATCATGTGTCACCTGACCTATTGGCTGACCTTATGCTGCAAACAGAGGGATATCCTGAATATCGCTTGGCTAATTGCATTTGTGATGGTAAAACACGTATGATTTTCTAAATCTTTATGGCAAGTAAGAAGATGTATGACATGTTTCTCCCTTATTAATATTAATTTGTTATATATGGCGTTGACATTTTGCAAGGTGGTAGTCTGTGTGTTAACCATTTGCTCCTTAATGAATAGGGTTCAGTGGCATTTGCAACATAGCTTGGAATCTATATCAAGCAGCTGTCAATTACAGATATTTGTGCCTTTGGTAGTATGGTTGATTTTGTGATAATGATAATGATGATAGATAGATAGATAGGTGGGATAAATGATATTTTCTATATTTAAAAAAAAGAAAATATACATATATATACATATAATGATAGTGATATGGTAAGACTTTGTGAAATTAATTGTATTGATAAGTAGTTATGACAGTGTTTTTTTAAGGATTGTTTTATGAGGAGTTTTTGGACATTTAGGTTTGGCTTGCCTTCCTAAATGTACTTGATTTAAGAAAATGGTGAAAAATAGCTACATTTTTTTTTTTTCTTATTTGCGAATGTGTGTAGAAGTAATTGAAAATCAAGTCATTAAACACACTAGCACAGCTGAGTTTTTTTCAGCTAAAATGTCTAGGACGTTTCATCAGCAAAAAATGTAATTTTTAGATAATTTGTTATCCTTGGAAGTCAGGAATACAAATCAGATTGATTTTGTACAAAGGTGTCTAGCATCGCTTTGAAGCCAAATGTAATCTTAAATTTCAGAATGAACTAAAGAATTGTTAAGAATTTTAAGTATAGAATGACAAATTAGCATTAATCCTTGAAAGTCAAATCTATTACAGTGGGATAAAATGTGAATGTGTTAATGCTGTTCGTTGAAAGTATTTTTAAGGAGGTTTAAATGCAGATTGTTGAAGTTCTACTTTTTCTTATTTTAGAACCTGTTTCATATTTTTATCCTTCAACAGAAAGATGATCCGTCACTCATGGCCCAGTTTTATTATGCTGACGATGAGCTAAATATGATCGCGGCAGAACTGGATAGCTTCGACGGCAGAAAAGATCCGGAAAGATGCACTGCTCTAGTCAACCAGCTGCGGCAGTGTCAGGACAGGGTGAGGGGCCGATCTAGTCAAGTTTTTCTCGTTACCTGTTCATTATCACTCTCTCTCTATCTTCTCCTGCACCCTGTGTTGAAAATATTGATATTTTATTTGGACACTTGCTAGTAAGGAAGTAAAATGTTGCAGATCGCTACAGGATCGGTAAAGATAGATCGATTGAATATTCCAGGTCCTGAACATCTGTGTGGAGATGATGGGATGAGTGTCATTCCCAACGAGAGGGCGAGTCGTGACTTCCGCGTCAAATTCCCAGACGACGTCATGCAAGAGAACTCAGCGGGACAGCTCTGGTTCGGGGCTGAGGTAATGGTGGCGCCTCTCTCTTTCTTCTCTCCTTCCTTTTCTCTCCTTTCTCTACTCCTATTCTCCTTACCTCTTGATTTTCTTTCTTTCTTGAATCCATGTTGAAAGAGTATTGAGCTTTTCATTATTATCCTAATGTAGGGATGGTAGATATGGGAAGCATTTTCCTTTTCCTCTTTTTTTTCTTTTTTTTTATTACTTACTAGCTTATTTACTTACTTCTCAAAGATTTGCATGATTTGGGTTTATTCTCTTTTATCAAGATAGTAGAATGATGCTTACCTAATATGCTTAGGGAAATATGAACTGTATGTATTTTATGTCATCAAAGCAACAGGACCAAAACACACTACCTCTCCCACAGTGTCTGGCAGCAGGCAGCAGCATCATGAACAGAGAGGCTGAAAGCTCCCGCATGAGACCCCTGGCAAAGGCAGTTACCAAGACCATAGAAACCGTTAGAAATCTCCTTAGAGAACAGGTATGTTGTAGTTTTTCATTGCTCTGTCAGTTGTTCAAAAATGGGAAACTTTTGCAGGTGGATGATGTTTAACCCCCTCTGGGACGGGCATTTTTTGCAGGGTCAGATTACTTTCTCTTTGTATCTTTTTGCTCAAACTACAAATAGTTATTCATTCATTTGCATAACGCATCATACTAAATGCCAATTGGTATCACTTGTTGGTATATCATATATAGACTAGTATATCATACCACAAGTCTAGAAAATAATTAAAAACATGTCATCTTTAGATTCCCAGCCCAGGCCAAAAGAGTTTAAACATTGCTATGAGTGAAAGATTCTGAATATATAAGGCATAGTATGTAGTAATGCTATATGAGTATTTATGGCTAGAACTATGGAATGATTTGATAGCACTTGTGTGAATGGGGTTATTCAAATTCAAAATTGTGCTATGGTAGGAATCATAAGTAATGTTTAGCATTTAATGCAGGATTTGATTTTATTATTATCGTTATTTCTGCACAATCACAACCATGAACACTTTAACACCCTCAGGCAATATTGCTCAACATGAAATGTATTTGTATTAGGCTGAGGGTGAGATTAACATATTCATATTTTTTACATATAAACTTATCAGTATACACATGCATACACAAGTGACATACAAATGTCCCTAAGTTACTATGAATATCCAAGCCCTATTCAGATGTGAATTATAGATATCACTTTAATAGTTTGACTGGGCATCATTCGCAAGATCATTCTTCATGGTTAAGTCATAAGGATAATTATCATAGCTATTTTGAAATTGGTGAAAATAAGTCTATTCACAGTGCAGTACATAAAGTGTATATGATATATTTGTTATCCTACACTGGCTGCAGCAGCTCTGTGCCTCAGGCTGAAGCTCATTTTTTCTGGGCCAACTTTAAGGGTAAAATGCCGTGAAATACAAAATAGATGTCAACTTTGACTCATGTAGTTGAGAGACCAGGAGGGGGTTGCCCACATGCCATGCACTTCCCTGACAGTTTTTTCAGAAATATTTGAAAGTTGCATATGTATTTCACTCCTTTCTTTTTACTCTGCTAGTTTTTCATTTGTTTTAGTAAGGTATTTCCATATATTTTGATAAGTAATTAGGCCAAGCTCATGGATATGCTAATAGAATTCACAAATGTTAAGCTAGCATATGTTTAATGACCAATTGAGAGAGAGAGAGAAAGTGTGTGTGTTTATTGATATCTTGAAATAAATCTTATTCCACTGGCCTTGTTCTCAGTTCTTTTTCTTGCTTTTACAATCTTTGTTCTCGCCCTCAGTGCCTGAAGCCTATGCCCGAACATACCGAGAAGATCCGTGAATCCCTGAAGATCTTCGACCGGTTATTTGCGGAGTTTGAGCTAAGCTACGTGAGCGCCATGGTGCCTGTGAAGAGCGTGGAGGAACACGACGTGCAACAGAACGTGGTGGTGCTGTTCTCAGAGACGGTCCAGAGGTAGGGCTATTTGGTAGTTTTTTGAAGGCAGGCCTGTCTCCTTCTCCTTCACTCTCCCCTCCACATCTCATAGTAAGAAAGGGGGAAAGTTGTAAGTTGTGATCATGCACATAGGAGGTGGCCACAGTTTTCCAGCCCTGGCGCCAGATTAACTTAAATGCTCGGAGAGTGCCCTTGTAGATGACTATGATGCATCTAAATTCCACCAAAATACTTTTGGTCAACCTACAAGTTTGTTTTATTAAAGAAATCAGACTCATGGAGTGACTGAAACAGTTGAAGAGATAGAATTATGTAGTAGATAACTTGGTGGCCTTTCGTTAAATATAAGTGCCACTTTTTAATCTGAAATTATTCAAATTAAACCTATAATGCATAAATAAGAATATTTATTGCATTTTTGTCATTCTCATAAGTGAGAATCCTTTTGTGATATAGAAGACTATAACAGATATAAAAGACTATACCTCTTTGCTCCAGGGCACTGCGACTTGGCTTGGCCACTCAGGATCAGATCGATGACTACGATCCAGCTCTGATGTTCACCATCCCACGCCTGGCCATAGTGGCTGGCTTGGTCATGTTCTCTGATGGGCCCTCAACCTCGACAGGGAACCCAGGAATCTGTCGGAGCTTTTCCGACCCTTTAGGGTGAGTTGGCTTTGGCAAGTTCTTGTTTTTTATGGTTAGGGTTATTTGTGGTGAATTTTCTATTTCCATACAATTATGCACAAGTGTGTGTTCACAACACTGCTTTTTTTTTTTTTTTTTTTTTTTCCCAATCTTTGTCTTTCTTTCTCTCCTAAGCTATTATTTTTCCCTTCAGACTCTCCTAACCAAGATCCGAGAGCTGCTGTGGACCATGAGTGCAGGGGAATTGGCTGCCCTAGAGAAGGCCCTGTGCTCCATTGATGAGCCTGATACTTCCCTGCCAGGTTCAAGAGTATTTCTTTTCCTAGCAGCGCTTACGGCCAGGCTGCCTTCACTTCGGAATTTGTTCAGAAGTTCTACGCTAATTATCCTCTGCAAATACCTCACCCCTGAACTCAGCTCATTTACCAGCCAGGCAAGAAGGATGTGGAGCGCTGCGAGAGGAAGAGAGAACGAACCTCCGGCAAGAGCAGTGATCGCGCCTCCAAGATGAGGCAGGAGAGACAGAGCGAGAAGTTCCTGGCTCGGCTGAACCCCACCGCTGAGAACGGCCAAGGGCGAGGCGGAGGTCCCGCCGCAGCCACCACCACAGGCATCACCATAACCCTGCACCACTCCTCCCCTGACAGTGACAGTGGGGAGGAGCACCAGACCCATCACCGCCGTCACACACGGACCTTGACCCACCATGCCCACAGCCACAGCCTCCCCCATATGACCAGCATCACCAGCCTCGCCCAGACCAGCATCACACACCCCACCAGCCATACCAGCTCACCGCTCAAGACACCAGCCAGTCACCCACATCAAAACCATCGCCTGCTCCTGTGGCACGGTCAGCCAGTATGAAAGCTCATATTATGAGGCGCAAGACCCACACCACCACCATGACACAAACTACGTTTACTTGCAGGCTCAAGCACTAAATGAAGGGGAGCCAAACATTGTGCAAGAGGAGGTCAAAGATGCCTCCACCATCTGTGATTCCCTCCCGGGACTGACCAGCCTGAGGGCACCTGGAGTGAGGGTGGTCATAGCTTTGGCACTCAGCCTTCCAGCCAAGAGAGAGAGGTCAAAGACACGGAAGAGCTGACAAATGCAACAGCAAATATGAGTGTCCAGGATATCTCAGAGAGCTCAAGAATAGATTGCACAATGTGTGGAATGTCTCAGTCTTGCTCATGTGATGTTCAAAATGTCAATAGCTCAGACAGACAGATAGATCTAGATGATATGAGAGGGGAATTACCCACTGTGTCAGAATGTGATGCTCAACAGTCAGTGCTGAACCAAAGCAATCCACCCTCTTCCACAAGCCACAAACTGGAAACAGAGACCGAGGAAGGTCTTCATGTCACAGAGTTGGCATCCGAAGACTGCGTGCCAGCCTCAGATAGTGTAGGTGTATTAACCCACCAAACAGATGCTCACGTTCCTGATACGAGTTCCTGTTCAGTCCCCGAAGACGCAGCCAGTCCCAAAAGTGGAGCTTGTTCCAGCGGCTCAACGTCTCCCCACCTGGGTGCTGAGGATGACGAAGAGGTCGCTCTGGCTCTGCAGGCAGCAGAGGTCGCAGCCACTTGAGTACAGGGCAAGGTAATGCTCTCATCTAACATTTATTCCCTTTTATTTGGATGTCCATCATACATTTGCAGTATATTTGAGTATATTTATACAAACATGTACTGACTTCCTTCGATTGCACCAACCTCTTTTATTACAGATTCTCAGATTCTCAGGATTTAATCCACCGGTTGTTTGTCTGCATTCATGCCATGGATCAGCTGCAAACAATACTGTGCCATCTAAGTGTGATCCTGTTCTTGATGAATCCAGAGCTCCACCCTCAAGAGGAGTACTGACCATCTGTTGCTGCAGACCAGGACCATGAGGACCTAATGGAAAATGTGGTCACGGTTGGAATGTTAGCTCCACCACCATTATCACCATTACCAGCCATTATCTACCTATTTTTCCTTGCTGGTGTAAATTTACCACCTGTGGTGTTAAGATTAAAAATGATGCCCACTCACTTCTACCTTTCCAGACTTGAGAACGGTTGGTGTGAGAGGCAGAATGGGCACGGAGTGCCAGGACTCACTTGAAGACTTTCCACCTTGGCCATTCCTTCAAGGCCTCGCTTCTGTCTCTCGAGCGACTTTCCTCGCCACTGTCTGGGACGGCCTACACGCCTCCAGATACCGACTCTCACCCATATCTTGGCTTCTCGCCCAGGCCCAATGCAGGTCCCAGCAGCTATCTTCAATCTGCACTCAGAGGACTGTACACCTGGAGTGTGCAGTCCGAGAGGCCTTCTAACATGGAACCAGTCAGATGATTGCCTGTTAGCTTCATTGCGTTGCGATTTTTCGTGATATATGAATTAAATGCAGATGTTGGTCGTAAAGAGTCCTTGTACGATAGTAGTGTCATATCAATATACATAGGCTACATCTTCCCAGCAGTGTGCTTAAATAATATTGTCGGGGCTGTATGAAGATGCATTGTAACGCTATGCGAGTATAATGGATGTATTATTGTCGGTACTTATTCAGATGAGGGACACCCACTTCATCAATGACTTGAAACATAGTCAAATTGATTGTAGCTTTACCTTTGCTTATACATAACTCATAGTCAGGCAAGTACGAGGAACCCTGCGTTAGCTCCTAGCTGATGGTCATTATTTTCTGTAAAACTGACTGGCTATACTTTTGTGAAATAGGAGGCCAACCAACCAGCTATTTTATATGCTGGTGTGATATTAGGTTGTAAGGTTTGCACGGTACATTTGATATTTTCAGGCAAACCATTCCTCCAGATTTGTTGCCATTATATGAGTCCGCTGATACTCTGTTTAATACAGCAGGAGCAGGTGACAAGAGAGTATATGGGACTTTTTAATATTTACTCTCTTTTAGACTTTTTCCTCCTGTTTCATCTTTCTTTTTTTATACAACTTATAGCTTCAAATTGTAAGACCATTCATTGTCTGTCTCCACCAGTCAGTCAGCTACCATTTTTTAGTGTCGCTAATGTAAACACACGTGATGTCGGGAATGCTGATTTCAGATCACATTCACACAAAAGTGACGAAGCCCATAAGAGATGAGGTCGATTTGTTCCTGTAATACCATACTAATAATTCAATACTCAATCTAATTAGACATCATCACTAGACATACTATATGGAAATATGAACTGGATATACCAACAAAGAACTGGCCACAAATGAAAATATGGATGGGTAAATAGATGTTAAGTCATTTCAACTGTTTAGAATACAGAATAGCTAAAGATTTCACCACTCCTGAGCAATCTATATAATCTATACTTTCCAAACCTGACTCATACCGGAATACCTTGCAGCCTGCCAGTGAGAAACATTGACGCGCTTTGAGCCCTGCAGAGCGGGAATGACAGGGAAGGCTGACGGGCCGAGGGCATAAAAGACTCTGGCTAAATTAACAGGGCCTCTGGCGTGGCATGGGCAGCCTTCACTATGGTACGAGGAGGCATCACTCAGAAAGGTAAGATAGAGAATGAAAGTGATATAATGCATTTTGATATATATAGCAATAAATATGCCATAGACAAGTTTAAAAGTGTTTGTCTTCCTGCTTTCGGCTTGCAGTCTCTTCACATAACGGCAGGAGTGTGTTTCTTTATCACATTCTCTCCACTGACACCCACCCCATTTCTCTCTCATATTGATCAACAGGACCCTCACTATCCTAATCATTTGTGCCAACAAACAGCAAGATCACTGACCACCACTTTGATAATGTGATCAGTGTAAGCTCCTTGGCTTCTACCTACTACTAACACTTATAGACCAGCCAAATAGAGGAACCATCATTAGGTGACCAAAGAACACCACTTTCCATCACCTGTAAAATTATTTTCTCTATACATGATTTTGTGGTCACGCCACTGACAACACTGTGCCATACCAAGGGGCTACATAGAGCCACATGGTGAAGAGAATATGGATGGTAGCCTTAATAGCTAAATGTTACCAGTAATACGATCTTAGCTTCCAAGATTTCTTTAATTTTTAAGACATTTTAGGAAAACCAATGGAATTAACTGGCAAGACCCATTGCTGAAACAGTATGCATGTTTAGATTGTGCATCCATTGATTTAGGCATGATATCGTTTTTCCTTTTTCAACAACTTTTCCACTAGTATTATGCTGATAATTTATTATATTGAAAAGCTTCCATGGTATGATGTGACAAAGCTTTACTATATGTATGATGCCTTTATATGTATAAGAATATAGACATATATATATAGAGAGAGAGAGATTCATATATAAAACATTTGCCTTCGACAAGGTAATTTAATGGCAGGAGTGGGCAAAAGGAGTGAGAGAATCATGAAACTATCGTTCAGATTTTAGAAAAGTAAACAAAAAATTAGGCTGGTGAATGAGAGTAATGACAGGTATTATATTGGCCAATGTGTGTTTGATGAGCTAGTAGACTCTCATAAATTTAAGTGACTGTAGCAAAAGATTTGAAAGTGTTGATAATTTAATTGGTATTATAATGGAAGGTAACAATTGCATAAGTATTTGGTTCTCAGCAGCATCCAAGCTGCCTGCAAGACCTATTACCATTTTCCCGTCTTCTTTTCCCAAAGTTCAAAAAGAGAATCTTCTATAGTTCTTGGTCTATTGCTGTTTTGGTTACACTTCATTTTATGCTAGTCATGAGTTACCTATTCCTGTCTAGCCTTCACTGTTCTTCAGGCACATTGCATCACTGGCTGTATTTTTCCTTCATCAAGAATACTCTTCATAAAGTTACACAACAGATAGATAAACTTAACAAATTTGCATACACACATACATGCACTCACAAATGTATAAATGCACAAAGATATACACACGCACACAGAAAGACAAATGTGCATGCACACACCCACACACACGTAGCACATCTTGATATAATGTGACACTGTTCAGAGTGGTTTATTTCACTTATGTGATATGTATTTTGAAGTTTTTAAAGAAGAAATAGTTTTACTTAATTTTTGTCTCTGTAAATTGAAAATATTCAGATGCTTTCTAAATACCTGGATTATAATGTTTGCTTTTTCTTAAAAATGTTTCATGTTCCATGATATGAGTGTGTAAGAGAGTGAGAGAGAGAATAATCTGTTTCATTATGTTAAATAGTTCTGGAAAGAAAGTGACTAGATCACCAGTTTTTGGCAGTAAGAATCAGTCTGTTACGAAAAATAGATATTATGACGGTATGCAAGAATTAAATATTGTCATACTTTGTTTAACTAGGCTTTGTAACGAGAATATTTGTTAAGGCAAGGTGTTTAAACAAAGTGTCGGCTCATGCTTTGTTTAACCAACCTCATATTGTGATATATACTTAGTATGACCAGGTCATTTCCTAGTAATGGCATATACATATTATGATTATTATTGTTAAGCATTAGTTTATACTGTATGAAGGTCACATCATAGCACACTTGTGATTTCTGATAATGCAACGCCTGCTATGGATGCGTACTTATCATGAATGTGACGTTCAGGTACGAGTCCTTGTGAAGGCGTCGCTAGATAACATTTCATGTGACTGGAATGACTATGGTGACCAAGTGATCTGAAACTTTGATTTGAAATAACTAGTCTGTGGGTTGAATTATGGCTATCGCTATGTTCAACTGGTTGAGAAATCTCTGTGGGTCCATTCATGGTAGAGTTAGTGGTTGGTTCCATTGGAAATCATTTTGAAGGTTCTGATAGTAGATCATTCCCTTTTTCTTTTCTTTTTCTCTTTTTTTTTTTTTTTTTTTTTTTTTTTTTTTTTTTTTTTGTCTCCATTTTTCTTTTTTTCCTCTCTTCTACTGAAGACAAAGAATACTAAATGCATAGAGCTCTAGAAAAATGATTGATACTGATGTGGCTTTGCTAACAAGTATAGGCTTGTATGTACCATGACCTTATCATGATTTTGTATCAGCTTGTACCTAAAATGACAACATTACTATTAGATTTTGATTGACATCATTACTTAGTCAAACCCAGGTGGCCATCCACAGAATTTATGAATAGTTAATGTCTAGATCATGTTAGAATCTTACTATATTAAGAGTGTAATTAGTTCATCTATGCTGGATCTGGAAAAATAACCAAAGGAAAGATTAGGTAGCTCGTATGTGGTTGACCTATTCTGATTTCTTGTAAGTTAGCTCAGAAAATAGATTTTTATTAAATTTAGTGTTTGAGAATTTTGTCACAAGTGCTACTACTTGAATTGTTTTACTGTTCAGTTATCAGCTTCTTAGTTAAAAGGATTATTGAGGAAACGCCTGAGAAACCAAAGTTGTCTCCTACTGTGAGTCGAGGCTCAGCATGGTGACAGTTCTAGGTTTTGTTCCATTTTTTACTTTTTCATGTTCATTTCTTTTCTCTCTTTTTTTTTTTTTTTTTTTTCATTCTGTCCATGCCTTGTGTGTTACATTTTTCCCATCGTCTTCAAAATATACAGGCCTGTCAGGAATAGCAAGAAAAAAATATATATTGTCACTGTCATGCCGGGATTGCTAGTGCTCTGACGGAGCGAAAATGTAACATGCGCGTTATTCGAAATGTCCTCTGTTCTTCTGTTGATTGGTTGATGCTTTGACTTTCCATAAAGAGATTTCATTTTACCATTGATAAGGTCTGTATGTATTGTCCTTCCTTCTCTTTTGTTTAAAAGTCACTGTTAGGAAGGTCATTATTTTCTCAATTATATGTTTTTGAATTGATATTGAAAAACTTTCCTTTTTTTTTCTGACTTTCTTTAAGATACACAACCTTGTTCAAGCTGACGTGTGAGTGGGAGTGGCCTTCATTTGTTTATATGTGGATATGTATAAAGCAAAAGTGATTTATGAAACTCAGAAGGGGCATAATTTTAATTTGTTTTCATAAGGAATACATACCAAGAGGGGAAAAAAAAAACATTTGATACTCTTGCTTAACATGATAACTAATGTGATAGATACTATAGTAAGTAAATAGAATCTTTATTGATGTTACACAGGTGAAACTCCCAACACAGTCTTGAATTAATTATCTCTCTTAAAATTTTGAAAAAAGTGAGGATATCAGATTCCTAATTAATTGTACTGAGACATTTTAATTTTCAAATGTTTTTTATTATTTCTTATCCTGTTGAGTGTACTATTTGCAAATGGATCAGCTGGAGCTGCAGCTGTCTGGCTGTAGGTGGAAATATCCAGGTGACTCGGTTCATGTGTGATTTTTGGCTTTCCTTATGTTTTGACTGGTGAAGGCAAAGGTCTTCCATATCTGCAATCTCGTTAAAAGTAAAAGTGAAAAGTGAGTAGACTTTGTTGTGTGTGCAGTGTTGCCTACCTATGACATGTAGCCCTGACTATGGTCCTTGATTTTCTTCACTTGTAACAGCCCTTTCAGGAAGTTTCAGAGTGACAAGCAGGGTAGTTGTGATAGACAGATTCAGCAGGATAACTGACACAAAATATTTGATAAAGCATGTTTCGTCATTGTCTGGTCCTGAATGACAGGGCTGTTGTAACTTTGCTGCTATTGTTACCTTGATTGTGCAAAAAAAAAAGATTTTAAAAATCTAATTAGAAAAAAAATATATACCAAAAAATGTAACTTGCTTACCTACAAAAAATTAACAGACTTTTAGACAGAAAAGAAGAATTTTCTCCAGCTAGTTCTTACAAAAGGGGCTTTTTTAGATATTATCAGGATCAGTTGAACACAATTCGATTTCATTGTTCATTGTCTTATCTCAATTGGTCTAACAAGGCAGTTCCTGTGAGATGAGTGTCCTCTTTGCATTTTATATCAAAAAGGTTATTCTATAAAGCTTATGTAGAATTTGGGTATCAAGATTGGATTAAAATATTTTCAGATGTTTCCTTGACAGTAGAGTAGAACATTGGAACACCAGCAGAGTTCTCTCATGACTACCGTAAAAGAGTTAGATTTCCAGCGTTATTGTTAGAAAATGAGGTTGAATTTTTGAGGGTCCAGCAGAGGAGGAGGAGGTGACTGTACAATCCACTTTGAAGTTCACCGTGGCATTGGCATCGGCACCACAACAGGGTTGACGTCGGTGTGGATCACAAATCTTGAATCTTGAGCTGTGTTAAGTCGTAGTTGATTCCTTGTACCAAAGATAAACTTGAGGTTTTTGTTTCCTGTATATATTGACATCATTTGGAAATGCATCTCGTTAGGCAAGATAAATCTCATTGTAGCTATGCTTTATTTTCTCTTTTTTTCACTTTTATAATATACCTTACCCTTTATAGTGTTGATCCTGCTGTTAAATGATTGATAACATTTTTTTATGTCATCTCTTGTGTTTTCTTTTAGTTAGGTATTTTTTTTTTATATGTTTTTGTATTTTTTCTTCAATTTCTGATTTCCTTATTTTTTTTTCGTAGTTCCTTTCTATTGATATATCTCTTCTCTTCGAGTTTCCTTTGATAGTTATTAGTCTTTACTTCTTTTTTTTCTTTTCTTATTCTTTTTACATTCTACTTTCTTCACTTAATACTTTTTTCTTACTCTTACTTTTTACATTTTTTATTTTTGTTTTTTTTCTGAATTTCGTTCGTCTTTATTTAGTCAATCTCGATCCTCTTTCCTGTCTGTGTGTGAGTTTATTCATTTGCTTGTGCATGAGTACTTGTGATAGTGTATGGGTGTGTGCATGTGTGTGTTTAGGTCACTGTGGTGCATTCTATGAAATATGTTGATAAATATCTCCATTTTATTACCTTGTTGGTTTGCTGCAATAGCTTTAGTTTTTTTGTTTTTATTTTTAATATTTTAATACATGTAGCGCTGAAGAGCCACTTTATTAAATCAAGATAGTATCCTCACTGATTCAAAAGTCTGATCTACTTTGTTCTATTTTTTTTTTTTTTTTTTTTTTTTCCCCCCCCCACAATTAAATAATTTTCTTCTGCGAGCTTTCTCTCCATTTTCAAAAACTCAAGTCACCATCACCCGTTGCCAAGTTGCACCAGGGACATAGGCTTTACTGTTACCGTACCTCATTACAAGTAGGGACGGAAAACGACCAGGGTTTGCAGATGCAGAAGAGGTTGTTCTGTTAATGATCTACCAAGGGCTTC
>BOPN01001936.1:104942-127442 GCA_017312705.2 Penaeus japonicus
TTTTCAGCAAACCAACAAGGTAATAAAATGGAATGTTATCCAACATATTTCTTATAGAATGCACTACAGTAGGCCTAAACACACACATGCACACACCCATACACATCACCACAAGTACTCATGCACAAGCAAATGAATAAACTCACACACAGACAGGAAAGAGGATCAGATAAAGCTAAATAAAAGACGAACTGAAATTCAGAAAAAGTAAAATAAAAATGTAAAAAGTAAGAGTAAGAAAAAAGTATTAAGTGAAGAAAGTAGAATGTAAAAAGAATAAGAAAAGAAAAAAAAGAAGTAAAGACTAATAACTATCAAAGGAAACTCGAAGAGAAGAGATATATCAATAGAAAGGAACTACTAAAAAAAATAAGGAAATCAGAAATTGAAGAAAAAATACAAAAACATATAAAAAAAAAATACCTAACTAAAAGAAAACACAAGAGATGACATAAAAAAATGTTATCAATCATTTAACAGCAGGATCAACACTATAAAGGGTAAGGTATATTATAAAAGTGAAAAAAAGAGAAAATAAAGCATAGCTACAATGAGATTTATCTTGCCTAACGAGATGCATTTCCAAATGATGTCAATATATACAGGAAACAAAAACCTCAAGTTTATCTTTGGTACAAGGAATCAACTACGACTTAACACAGCTCAAGATTCAAGATTTGTGATCCACACCGACGTCAACCCTGTTGTGGTGCCGATGCCAATGCCACGGTGAACTTCAAAGTGGATTGTACAGTCACCTCCTCCTCTGTTGACCCTCAAAATTCAACCTCATTTTCTAACAATAACGCTGGAAATCTAACTCTTTTACGGTAGTCATGAGAGAACTCTGCTGGTGTTCCAATGTTCTACTCTACTGTCAAGGAAACATCTGAAAATATTTTAATCCAATCTTGATACCCAAATTCTACATAAGCTTTATAGAATAACCTTTTTGATATAAAATGCAAAGAGGACACTCATCTCACAGGAACTGCCTTGTTAGACCAATTGAGATAAGACAATGAACAATGAAATCGAATTGTGTTCAACTGATCCTGATAATATCTAAAAAAGCCCCTTTTGTAAGAACTAGCTGGAGAAAATTCTTCTTTTCTGTCTAAAAGTCTGTTAATTTTTTGTAGGTAAGCAAGTTACATTTTTTGGTATATATTTTTTTTCTAATTAGATTTTTAAAATCTTTTTTTTTTGCACAATCAAGGTAACAATAGCAGCAAAGTTACAACAGCCCTGTCATTCAGACCCAGACAATGACGAAACATGCTTTATCAAATATTTTGTGTCAGTTATCCTGCTGAATCTGTCTATCACAACTACCCTGCTTGTCACTCTGAAACTTCCTGAAAGGGCTGTTACAAGTGAAGAAAATCAAGGACCATAGTCAGGGCTACATGTCATAGGTAGGCAACACTGCACACACAACAAAGTCTACTCACTTTTCACTTTTACTTTTAACGAGATTGCAGATATGGAAGACCTTTGCCTTCTCTGATCAAAACATAAGGAAAGCCAAAAATCACACATGAACCGAGTCACCTGGATATTCACACCTACAGCCAGACAGCTGCAGCTCCAACTGATCAGTTGCAAATAGTACACTCAACAGGATAAGAAATAATAAAAAACATTTGAAAATTAAAATGTCTCAGTACAATTAATTAGGAATCTGATATCCTCACTTTTTTCAAAATTTTAAGAGAGATACTCAATTCAAGACTGTGTTGGGAGTTTCACCTGTGTAACATCAATAAAGATTCTATTTACTTACTATAGTATCTATCACATTAGTTATCATGTTAAGCAAGAGTATCAAATAAAAGCTCTCTTGGTATGTATTCCTTATGAAAACAAATTAAAATTATGCCTTAAAACTGAGTTTCATAAATCACTTTTGCTTTATACATATCCACATATAAACAAATGAAGACACACTCACACTCACACGTCAGCTTGAACAAGGTTGTGTATCTTAAAGAAAGTCAGAAAAGGAAAGTTTTTCAATATCAATTCAAAAACATATAATTGAGAAAATAATGACCTTCCTAACAGTGACTTTTAAACAAAAGAGAAGGAAGGACAATACATACAGACCTTATCAATGGTAAAATGAAATCTCTTTATGGAAAGTCAAAGCATCAGCAATCAACAGAAGAACAGAGGACATTTCGAATAACGCGCATGTTACATTTTCGTCCACAGAGCACTAGCAATCCCGGCATGACAGTGACAATATATATTTTTTTCTTGCTATTCCTGACAGGCCTGCATATTTTTGAAGACGATGGGAAAAATGTAACACACAAGGCATGGACAGAATGAAAAAAAAAAAAAAAAAAAGAGAGAAAAGAAATGAACATGAAAAAGTAAAAAATGGAACAAAAACCTAAACTGTCACCATGCTGATTTCTCGACTCACAGTAGGAGACAACTTTGGTTTCTCATATGTTTCCTCAATAATCCTTTTAACTAAGAAGCTGATAACTGAACAGTAAAACAATTCAAGTAGTAGCACTTGTGACAAAATTCTCAAACACTAAATTTAATAAAAATCTATTTTCTGAGCTAACTTACAAGAAATCAGAATAGGTCAACCACATACGAGCTACCTAATCTTTCCTTTGGTTATTTTTCCAGATCCAGCATAGATGAACTAATTACACTCTTAATATAGTAAGATTCTAACATGATCTAGACATTAACTATTCATAAATTCTGTGGATGGCCACCTGGGTTTGACTAAGTAATGATGTCAATCAAAATCTAATAGTAATGTTGTCATTTTAGGTACAAGCTGATACAAAATCATGATAAGGTCATGGTACATACAAGCCTATACTTGTTAGCAAAGCCACATCAAACATCAATCATTTTTCTCGACTCCTATGCATTTAGTATTCTTTGTCTTCAGTAGAAGAGAGGAAAAAAAGAAAAATGGAGACAAAAAAAAAAAAAAAAAAAAAAAAAAAAAAAAAAAAAAAAAAAAAAAGAGAAAAAGAAAAGAAAAAGGGAATGATCTACTATCAGAACCTTCAAAATGATTTCCAGCTGGAACCAGCCACTAACTCTACCATGAATGGACCCACAGATTTTCAACCAGTTGAACATAGCGATAGCCATAATTCAACCCACAGACTAGTTATTTCAAATCAAAGTTTCAGATCACTTGGTCACCATAGTCATTCCAGTCACATGAAATGTTATCTAGCAATTTGGAGGCGCCTTCACAAGGACTCGTACCTGAACGTCACATTCATGATAAGTACGCATCCATAGCAGGCGCGCATTATCTAGAAATCACAAGTGTGCTATGATGTGACCTTCTTGTACAAGTATAAACTAATGCTTAACAATAATAATCATAATATGTATATGCCATTACTAGGAAATGACCTGGTCATACTAAGTATATATCACAATATGAGGTTGGTTAAACAAAGCATGAGCCGACACTTTGTTTAAACACCTTGCCTTAACAAATGATACTGCTTACAAAGCCTAGTTAAACAAAGTATGACAATATTTAATTCTTGCATACCGTGTAATATCTAATTCTCGTAACAGACTGATTCTTACTGCCAAAAACTGGTGATCTAGTCACTTTCTCTTTCTTTCCAGAACTGTTGCTTTTATAATGAAACAGATTATTCTCTCTCTCACTCTCTTACACACTCATATCATGGAACATGAAGCATTTTTAGAAAAAGCAAACATTATAATCCAGGTATTTAGAAAGCATCTGAATATTTTCAATTTACAGAGACAAAAATTAAGTAAAACTATTTCTTCTTTAAAAACTTCAAAATACATATCACATAAGTGAAATAAACCACTCTGAACAGTGTCACATTATATCAAGATGTGCTACGTGTGTGTGGGTGTGTGCATGCACATTTGTCTTTCTGTGTGCGTGTGTATATCTTTGTGCATTTATACATTTGTGAGTGCATGTATGTGTGTATGCACTTGTTAAGTTTATCTATCTGTTGTGTAACTTTATGAAGGAAAACATTCTTGATGAAGAGAAGGAAAAATACAGCCAGTGATGCAATGTGCCTGAAGAACAGTGAAGGCTAGACAGGAATAGGTAACTCATGACTAGCATAAAATGAAGTGTAACCAAAACAGCAATAGACCAAGAACTATAGGGTTCCTCTTTGAACACAGGGAAAGAGGAGGCGGAAAATGGTAATAGGTCTTGCAGAGAGTGATCTGGTGACAGCTTGGATGCTGCTGAGAACCAAATACTTATGCAATTGTTAACTCATTATAATACCAATTAAATTATCAACACTTTCAAATCTTTTGCTACAGTCACTTAAATTTATGAGAGTCTACTAGCTCATCAAACACACATTGGCCAATATAATACCTGTCATTATATATAATTCTACCAGCTAATTTTTTTTTGTTTTACTTTTCTCCACAATCTGAACATTGAATGGTTGGCAGATTCTCTCACTCATACACATAAAACACACTCATACTTGGTAAATTCTTGCCAAATAAAGAAGACAGATGATGGGGGAAGTAATTTTATATATATATAGATATCTCTCTCTCTCTCTCTATATATATATATATCTATATACAAAACATACTCATACATACAAAGGCATCATATACATACATAAAGTAAAAGAAACTTTAACTCTAAAACCATGCCATGGAGGCTTTTAATATTGACATAATAAGTGTCAACACTGTCTAGTGAAAAGTTGTTAGCTGAAAAAAAAAGAAAAGAAAAGGAAAAACGAAATATCATGCCTAAGTATTAATGGATACACAGTATCCAACACTCTAAACATGCCTGCTATTTCCAACAATAGATTCATTATGTGCCAGTTAAGGTATAATAGCAAGACACCCATGGTTTCCTAAAATATGTAAAGATTAAGGCATCAACTTGAGGCTAAGATGCTGGCAATGGATATTACTGATAACGTTTCAACTAAACTAACGGGCTACCATCCATATTCTCTTCACCAAGCTGCAACCAGCATTCCATAACCAACATAAAAGTTTATGGTATGAGATGGCACAGGTATTGTCAGTGGCGTGACTCCTGAGAATCATCTGTCAGTGAGAGAGAAGACGGGCACATACAGGTGATGGAAGAGTGGTGTTGTTGCGCTGGTCACTAATGGTAATGCAGTTCCCTCTAGTGGCTGGTCTATGAAATTTATGTTAGTAGTAGGTGAGGAAAACCAACAGCAAGGAGACTTGCAGGAATATACTGATCACATTATCAAAACAGTGGTGGGAGTCAGTGATCTTGCTGATACTGATGGCACAAATGGTGCGGATGGCAGTGAGGGTCCTGTTGATCAGCTGCATGAGGGGGTCAGGATGCAGGGGTGGGTGTCTCAGTGGAGAATGTGACGTAGTAAAGGAAGCAAACGTTGCACACTCTCACTGCTTTCCAGATTCCATAGTGTGGAAGAGGAACTGCATGCTGGCTGCATTGTGCACAAAACACCTGTAGAGGGAAGACAAACACTTTTTAAAAACTTGGTTTATGGCATATTTGTGTGATCTATATATCCAAAATGCTGCATGACATATCACTTTCATGTATGAAAGCCTACTCTATACCCAATCTTTCCACAATTTCGGCAGTGATGCCTCCTGCGTACCATAGTGAAGGCTGCCCCGTGATGCCATGCACCTTGGGGCCTGTTGGTCGGGAACCCAGGCAGGTGGCTCTTGTACCCTCGGCCGTCGACGCCCACTGTCATTCCCACGCCTCGTAGGGCTGCTTAAGGGTGCCCCGTCAATGTTCTCTCTCACTGTGGCAGGCTGCAAGGTATTGCATGGTATGAGTCAGGTTTTGGAAAGTATAGATTATATATGGTGCTCAGGAGTGGTGAAATGTGTAGCTATTCTGTGTTCTAAACAGTTTTTAATTGAAATGACTTAACATCTACTTTTGGAGAAGTCTGTATATTTCACCCATCCATATTTTTCATTTTTTCAGCCGATTCTTGCCCCCAAGTGATAATAATATCCAAAGTTCCATATTTCACATAATTATATCTAGTGATGATATGTCTAATGGATATCATCAGAGCAGCTGCAAGGTATGAAGTATAGAATAGTGACCACAAGGAATATAAAATCAAACCTCTATCTCTTATCGGAAGCACAATCACTTTGTGTGTGAATGTTGATCTCTGAGAGATCAACATTCCCGACATCATGCATTCAAGCAAGCAATCCAGTAGGTGATACAATAAAGGGATAAACCCTCTGCCCACAAACACTAAAAATGGTAGCTGACTTAATTGTGGAATAGACAATGAATGATCTATCTTACAATTTGAAGCTATATAGGATTGTACACTGTTCAGAAAGAAAAAAAGAAGAGATGAAACAGAGGGAGGAAAAGTCAGATAAAGAGTAAAATGTGTATAAAAGAATCCCATATACTCTCTTTGCTCTTACCTGCTCCTGCTGTGACCTTGGAAAAGGCTCAGGTATCAACCCAAAGGACTCTGTATAATGCACTTGTGGAGAAGAAAGCAAATCCACATTTGGAGGAATGGTTGCCTGCAAGAAGGAAATATCCGTTAAATATATAGATACAAACATACAACCTATTAAAAAATATCACACCAGCATGCATAAAATAGCGCAAGTTGGTTGGCCTCCTATTCTAGAAATTTCTTAATAACTTTCAGTCAGTTAGAAGAAAATAATGACAAAACACCAGCTACAAGACTGTGCTGAGGACTTACACTCAAATGCCACTTGTTGGAACTATGAGGTTATACTTATAAATGTCTCACAAGCAAAAGATAAATTAAAAGCTACAATCAATTTGTTGGCAGATGACTAAGTCATTGATGAAGTGGAAGATTTATCAGTTGAGCCGAAATCCATCTGAATATCTCCAAGTACAAACAATAATACATCCATTATTTTCCTTCAAAAACATGAACTTACAAATGCACACATCTCCATGCAACCAAAACAATATTCGCACACATAAGCATCCATGTGCACTGCTGAGAGGAACGATATAACCCTATATGCTCAACAGTAAAATCTACATTTGTGACACTACCCTATCTTGTCTAAAGACTCTTTTCACATGACATCTTAACATCTGGTTGCATTTAATTCATATATCATTTTGAAAAATCATAACATAATGAAACTAACAGTGATGAAGATATCATTGGCCTGCACATAACAAAAGTTCAAAATTGTTAGAGGCCTCTCTAGGACCTGCTCCGGGAGAAAAGAGACCAGAGGGTGTGTTACCTGAGTCACCTCTGAGAACTGCAGGAGTGCGTGGTCATTGAAGATAGCTGCTGGGACCTGTACGGACGGAGGGCACACAGGAGGCGAGGAGGCCAAGATGCTCGACGAGTGGGAGTCGGTGATATCTGCTGAGGAGACGTGTGGAGGCTGAATTACCGTCCCGCTGGAGGACAGTGGCGGGGAGGGAGTCGTGGGGGACACGGGGGCGAAGGACATGGACGGAGGAATGGCCAAGGGTGATGATGGAGGGAGGTGGGGGAGAGTCTTCCAATGGCTGGGTGTCTGGAGGCTCCCCAGTGGAGTCATCACAACGCTCAGGGCTGCCGATGACCACAAGGGCATCTTCTGCACTCTCTACACTTAACCGTTCAGAGTCTGAAGGGTAGAGGGAGGGTATGAGGTGGGCATCATTTAATCTTCTTTTCCCAGATTTGGTAAAATTTCCCCTCCAGCAAGGAAAAATAATTAAAATAATAAATATAGTAATAGTGATAATGATGATCACAATAATAACAAATAAGAACTGTTTTCATTCAACAAGTGACCCACCATTGCCCCCATTGGAGTCCTCTGTGCTGTGGTCCTGGTCCTGCCCGCCAACAGACCACTCAGGCTGGTCCCCGTGCTCACTCTTGGGGGGCTCCTCAAGGGGGCTCTGGTTCATCAGGAACACACACTTTGTGATCTTGCGCAAGTCGCTGGCGTAATTTGTTTGCAGCTGATCCGCAACGCCAGAGATGCAGACAAACAACCGGTGGATTAAATCCTGAGAATCTGAGAATCTGTAATAAAAGAGGTTGGTGCAATCGAAGGAAGTCAGTACATGTTTGTATAAATATACTCAAATATACTGCAAATGTATGATGGACATCAGAGCTCAAAAGGGAATAAATGTTAGATGAGAGCATTACCTTGCCCTCGCCCTCCAAGTGGCTGCGACCTCTGCTGCCTGCAGAGCCAGAGCCGACCCTTCGTCATCCTCAGCACCAGAGTTGTAGGGAGACGTTGAGCCGCTGGAACAAGCTCCACTTTTGGGACTGGCTGCGTCTTCGGGGACTGAACAGGAACTCGTGATTAGGGAACGTGAGCATCTATTTGGTCGTGCTCTACACCTACACTATCTGAGGCTGGCACGCAGTCTTCGGATGCCAACTCTGTGACATGAAGACCTTCCTCGGCCCTGTTTCCAGTTTGTGGCTTGTGGAAGAGGGTGGATTGCTTTGGTTCAGCACTGACTGTTGAGCATCACATTCTGACACAGTGGGTAATTCTCTCTCATATCATCTAGATCTATCTGTCTGTCTGAGCTATTGACATTTTGCTATCACATGAGCAAGACTGAGACATTCCACACATTGTGCAATCTATTCTTGAGCTCTCTGAGATATCCTGGACACTCATATTTGCTGTTGCATTTGTCAGCTCTTCCGTGTCTTTGACCTCTCTCTCTTGGCTGGAAGGCTGAGTGCCAAAGCTATGACACACATAGCCACCCTCACTCCAGGTGCCCTCAGGCTGGTCAGTCCCCCGGAGTGAATCACAGATGGTGGAGGCATCTTTGACCTCCTCTTGCACAATGTTTGGCTCCCCTTCATTTAGTGCTTGAGCCTGCAAGTAAACGTAGTTTGTGTCATGGTGGTGGTGTGGGTCTTGCGCCTCATAATATGAGCTTTCATACTGGCCAAATCGTGCCACAGGAGCAGGCGATGGTTTTGATGTGGGTGACTGGCTGGTGTCTTGAGCGGCGTGAGCGCTGGTGACGCTGTGGCTGGTGGGGTGTGTGATGCTGGTCTGGGCGAGGCTGGTGATGCTGGTCATATGGGGGAGGCGGAGGCTGTGGGATCTGGCTGTGGGCATGGTGGGTCAAGGTCCGTGTGTGACGGCGGTGATGGGTCTGGTGCTCCTCCCCACTGTCACTGTCAGGGGGAGGGAGTGGTGCAGGGTTATGGTGATGCCTGTGGTGGTGGCTGCGGCGGGACCTCCGCCGCCCTGGCCGCTCCAGCAGTGGGGTTCAGCCGGTGCCAGGAACTTCGCTCTGTCTCTCCTGGGCCTCATCTGGGAGCGCGATCCACTGCTCTTGCCGGAGGTTCGTTCTCTCTTCCTCTCGCAGCGCTCCATCTTCTTGCCTGGCTGGTAGAGCGAGCTGAGTTCAGGGGTGAGGTATTTGCACGAAGGATAATTAGCGTAGAACTTCTGAACAAATTCGGCATGAAGGCAGCCTACGTAAGCGCTGCTAGAAAGCCTCTTCAGACACCTGGGGCAGGGAAGTATCAGGCTCATCAATGAGCATTGGTGGCCTTCTCTAGGGCAGCCAATTCCCCTGCACTCATGGTCCACAGCAGCTCTCGGATCTTGGTTAGGAGAGTCTGAAGGGAAAAATAATAGCTTAGGAGAGAAAGAAAGACAAAGATTGGGAAAAAAAAAAAAAAAAAAAAAAAAAAGCAGTGTTGTGAACACACACTTGTGCATAATTGTATGGAAATAGAAAATTCACCACAAATAACCCTAACCATAAAAAACAAGAACTTGCCAAAGCCAACTCACCCTAAAGGGTCGGAGGTGCCCGACAGATTCCTGGGTTCCCTGTCGAGGTTGAGGGGCCCATCGGGGAACATGACCAAGCCAGCCACTATGGCCAGGCGTGGGATGGTGAACATCAGAGCTGGATTCAGAGCCGATCTGATCCTGAGTGGCCAAGCCAAGTCGCAGTGCCCTGGAGCAAAGAGGTATAGTCTTTTATATCTGTTATAGTCTTCTATATCACAAAAGGATTCTCACTTATGAGAATGACAAAAATGCAATAAATATTCTTATTTATGCATTAACGGTTTAATTTGAATAATTTCAGGAACAAAAAGTGGCACTTATATTTAACGAAAGGCCACCAAGTTATCTACTACATAATTCTATCTCTTCAACTGTTTCAGTCCTTGCTCCATGAGTCTGATTTCTTTAATAAAACAAACTTGTAGGTTGACCAAAAGTATTTTGGTGGAATTTAGATGCATCATAGTCATCTACAAGGGCACTCTCCGAGCATTTAAGTTAATCTGATAACGCCAGGGCCAAACTGTGGCCACCTCCTATGTGCATGATCACAACTTACAACTTTCCCCCTTTCACCCACTATGAGATGTGGAGGGAGAGTAAAGGAGAAGGAGACAGGCCTGCCTTCAAAAAACTACCAAAATGGCACTCTAAGACCCCCTACCTCTGGACCGTCTCTGAGAACAGCACCACCACGTTCTGTTGCACGTCGTGTCTCTCCACGCTCTTCACAGGCACCATGGCGCTCACGTAGCTTAGCTCAAACTCCGCAAATAACCGGTCGAAGATCTTCAGGGATTCACGGATCTTCTCGGTATATTCGGGCATGGGCTTCAGGCACTGAGGGCGAGAACAAAGAGATTGTAAAAGCAAGAGAAAAGAAAAGAACTGAGAACAAGGCCAGTGGAATAAGATTTATTTCAAGATATCAATAAACACACACACTTTCTCTCTCTCTCTCAATTGGTCATTAAACATATGCTAGCTTAACATTTGTGAATTCTATTAGCATATCCATGAGCTTGGCCTAATTACTTATCAAAATATATGGAAATACCTTACTAAAACAAATGAAAAACTAGCAGAGTAAAAAGAAGAGGTAAATACATATGCAACTTTCAAATATTTCTGAAAAAACTGTCAGGGAAGTGCATGGCATGTGGGCAACCCCCTCCTGGTCTCTCAACTACATGAGTCAAAGTTGATGAATTATTTTGTATTTCACGGCATTTTACCCTTAATTGTGAAAAAATGAGCTTCAGCCTGAGGCACAGAGCTGCTGCAGCCAGTGTAGGATAACAAATATATCATATACACTTTATGTACTGCACTGTGAATAGACTTATTTTCACCAATTTCAAAATAGCTATGATACTATCCTTATGACTTAACCAAATAATGATCTGCGAATGATGCCCAGTCAAACTATTAAAGTGATATCTATAATTCACATCTGAATAGGGCTTGGATATTCATAGTAACTTAGGGACATTTGTATGTCACTTGTGTATGCATGTGTATACTGATAAGTTTATATGTAAAAAATATGAATATGTTAATCTCACCCTCAGCCTAATACAAATACATTTCATGTTCAGAATTTGGAGCAATGCTGGAGGGTGTTAAAGTGTTCATGGTTGTGATTGTGCAGAAATAACGATAATAATAAAATCAAATCCTGCATTAAATGCTAAACATTACTTATGATTCCTACCATAGCACAATTTTGAATTTGAATAACCCCATTCACACAAGTGCTATCAAATCATTCCATAGTTCTAGCCATAAATACTCATATAGCATTACTACATACTATGCCTTATATATTCAGAATCTTTCACTCATAGCAATGTTTAAACTCTTTTGGCCTGGGCTGGGAATCTAAAGATGACATGTTTTTAATTATTTTCTAGACTTGTGGTATGATATACTAGTCTATATATGATATACCAACAAGTGATACCAATTGGCATTTAGTATGATGCGTTAGCTACCCAAATGAATGAATAACTAGCTTGTAGTTTGAGCAAAAAGATACAAAGAGAAAGTAATCTGGACCTTGCAAAAAATGCCCGTCCCAGAGGGGGTTAAACATCATCCACCTGCAAAAGTTTCCCATTTTTGAACAACTGACAGAGCAATGAAGAGAAAACTGTCCAACAACATACCTGTTCTCTAAGGAGATTTCTAACTAGTTTCTATGGTCTTGGTAACTGCCTTTGCCAGGGGTCTCATGCGGGAGCTTTCAGCCTCTCTGTTCATGATGCTGCTGCCTGCTGCCAGACACTGTGGGAGAGGTAGTGTGTTTTGGTCCTGTTGCTTTGATGACATAAAATACATACAGTTCATATTTCCCTAAGCATATTAGGTAAGCATCATTCTACTATCTTGATAAAAGAGAATAAACCCAAATCATGCAAATCTTTGAGAAGTAAGTAAATAAGCTAGTAAGTAATAAAAAAAAGAAAAAAAGAGGAAAAGGTAACAAGCTTCCTCTATATCTACCATCCCTACATTAGGATAATAATGAAAAGCTCAATACTCTTTCAACATGGATTCAAGAAAGAAAGAAAATCAAGAAGGTAAGAGAGAATAGGAGCCAACAAAAGAAGAGAGAAGAAAAGGAGAGAAAGGAAGGAGAGAAGAAAGAGAGAGGCGCCACCATTACCTCAGCCCCGAACCAGAGCTGTCCCGCTAGGTTCTCTTGCATGACGTCGTCTGGGAATTTGACGCGGAAGTCACGACCGCCCTCTCAAGGGGGAATGACCTCATCCATCATCTCCACACAGATGTTCAGGACCTGGAATATTCAATCTACTGTCTTTACCCGATCCTGTAGCGATCTGCAACATTTTACTTCCTTACTAGCAAGTGTCCAAATAAAATATCAATATTTTCAACACAGGGGTGCAGGAAGATAGAGAGAGAGTGATAATGAACAGGTAACGAGAAAAACTTGACTAGATCGGCCCCTCACCCTGTCCTGACACTGCCGCAGCTGGTTGACTAGAGCAGTGCATCTTTCCGGATCTTTTCTGCCGTCAGCTTATCCAGTTCTGCCGTCATCATATTTAGCTCATCGTCAGCATAATAAAACTGGGCCATGAGTGACGGATCATCTTTCTGTTGAAGGATAAAAATATGAAACAGGTTCTAAAATAAGAAAAAGTAGAACTTCAACAATCTGCATTTAAACCTCCTTAAAAAATATCACTTTCAACGAACAGCATTAACACATTCACATTTTATCCCACTGTAATAGATTTGACTTTCAAGGATTAATGCTAATTTGTCATTCTATACTTAAAATTCTTAACAATTCTTTAGTTCATTCTGAAATTTAAGATTACATTTGGCTTCAAAGCGATGCTAGACACCTTTGTACAAAATCAATCTGATTTGTATTCCTGACTTCCAAGGATAACAAATTATCTAAAAATTACATTTTTTGCTGATGAAACGTCCACAAATTACATTTTTAGCTGAAAAAAACTCAGCTGTGCTAGTGTGTTTAATGACTTGATTTTCAGTACTTCTACACATTCGTTAAATAAGAAAAAAAAAAAATGTAGCTATTTTTCACCATTTTCTTAAATTATACATTTAGGAAGGCAAGCCAAACCTAAATGTCCAAAAACTCCTCATAAAACAATCCTTAAAAAAACACTGTCATAACTAAGACCGTATATGCTACTTCGACTTTACTTATGCTGTGGTATCAGAGGTGTTGCAAGGGGCAAGGGAAACCGGGGGCGCCGCGCCGTTCGTTTCTTCGTTTTACCGGCCGCTGGCTCCTCTCCTGATAAGTTCTGCATATTTCGCTTGGTGCTCCATTTAGCTTCCTCACTGGGATTAGACAGATGCAGATAGTCATATAGATGCGGCGAGGAACGATTGAATTGTGTAATTTAATGTTCTTCATTACGTCCTTTGAATAAGCGCATTTTAACGGCAAAGTTTTAGATCAATCCTGGATGGGAAAATACTTCCGGAATTGTATAAAAAGTTCACTGTAATTTACAATTTAAACTTTTCTCTCTTTCAATGCCATTTCTTCAATTCAAGCATTTATTGTCGATTCTCATATTGATTTGCAATATTTCCAAGAAGGAGACTACTCACGACTAATTTGATATCCGCAGAAGATTACTTTTCTAGAAGTGGGTCATTATTCCAATGCAAAGATAATATTTATGCACCTTTGAGCACACTGTCACCCCGGAAAACTAAAGAAGATTTACATTAAAATGATTATGCTTTTCTGTTCGGCTCATTCTTTTTGCCCCACTTTCCTGGCAGTTAAGATCTTCAAAAAAGACTTAATTCTGCGATGACATGATCATTATTATTTTATTATTATTATTATTATTATTATTATTATTATTATTATTATTATTATTATTATTATTTTCATTATTATTATTATTATTATTATTATTATTATTATTATTATTTTGTATTCTCTTTTTATGCAGCGAGCTTATTAAATAAAGATGAAGTAATGTTTCTATCTGTGTTCAAAACGGAATCATTTTGATAGTTACTACAGTCTTGAAAATGTTAATGATAGTGATAAAATTAGGAATAACGCAAATAGAGTTGATAATAATGATGCTGATGATGATGATGGTGACGACAGCAAAATAATAAAATAATAATAGAAATGATATGATCATAATGATAATTACGATAAAAGCAGCAATGATATTAATGGTGATGAAAATGATAATAATAATGAGAATGAAAATGATAATACTACTATCAATAAATATAATGGTAATGATAATACTAGTAACAATAAAACTGATAATAAAAATAATTATAATAATGATGATAATAACAACAACAATAATAATAAAAATGAAATAATGATAATCGTAATAATGATAATCATAATAATGATGATAATGAACATGATAGAGAAATAACAATAATAATAATGATAACAAAAATCAATAATAATAAGCAGAAGGAAGAACAATGCCTATGACAAAAAAGGAGGGGGGAAGAATAGAAATGAAAAAAAAACAAAAACAGAAAATAAATGTTTGTTTGTTATCAGACTGCGCTCTAAAGTAGCTTTTGCATGGCTTAGGTCGACTGAAAAACAACGGACACAATCTCTTTTAATTTATTTGTGCAACTACATGATGAAAAAAGAGATAATGTTTGTGCAATATTGTGGAGTTGAGTTTATGTGTTCTTATTGCATGCTCTTTGTATACCAGACACTCTGCAAAGTTTTGTTTGACAGCTTCGATGGTTTCTGACAGATCTATGCAGCTAACATTATTAATATCAAACATTTGATTTTTTCACATACGATCCTAAATTTGTAACAATATTTTAGCTATTATAATAATGTTAATGAATACATCAATGTCTCTATGATTTGATATATAAACGAATGACAGTTTTAAAATATCAATTAGTCCTAATTTAGAAGAAAAGGGTTTGACAACGAAGCAGAAACCAGCTGTGATAAATCATCATAAAATTTGTTTTACATTATCAGAATGTCACAAGTACCTATCAAGCACCATGAAAGGATGTGTGAAGATATTTTGAACAAAGAGCCTGTAATGACAATCATCAAAAGAAAAACAGGTAACAGATATGGAAGATTTTTTTGTCATACTGTAGCGTATGTCTGTCTTCATGCCTGCATTTCCTCTATGTATTTCGGTCTGCACTGTCAACAGATTTGTAAAATAATAGCGCCTGGAACCACCCGTTTAATATGAACAGGGACGAGGGTCTTTAATGGGAAGATAATTGCGTGACAAGAAGTATGGAAAGGGGGGATAGAGAAGTATACGTAATGAAGTGTATGTTGTGTATACAGTGTGACAAAGAATGGTAATAACGTAACCTGAGCGCGGAGAACGAGCACGGGAATTTAACCACGGTTAAAGAATTTCAATTAAGACAATCCTTATCTAATAACCACCTTTTACTGAGCAAATTCGTATAAAAAAATAAAGGTCATACAGACAAACTAAGTTTGCCAATAGATTACTTATAATAAGATTTTCGGATTCACAAGGTGATATGTTGAACGTATAGGAATTTTTAGTTTATTTTGCTCGAACAAATTCACGAAAGACAAAACATATTCCGCTCGCACACGGAATTTCCGGGGAACCACTCCACATGTTATAATATAAAAGAATGAAAATTAAAAAAATGAGAGCACCAATTTATATGTTCTATCAGACTGTTATAAACTTATATCGAGTAATAAATTGCCACTTATAGTTACCTTATCACGACCTTCAGGCTATAATACAGTAGATCCAAAACAAGAGTAACAAAAAAGAGAGAGAGAGAGAGAGAGAGAGAGAGAGAGAGAGAGAGAGAATGGAGACAACAATCCAATCCCGGGGTGTCTCCTTCTCCTCTTCTATGAAGAAGGTCGGCTATTTGAACCCAGTCACCCAAGGAAGGTTAAGACAAGGGGTGCATCCTACGTATTCTACGTATGTTCTATAAAACCCAGAAATGTAAAGATATAGAGTGCAAAAATTAATATAAAAGTTAAGCATTTTAGGAAAACTAAATTAGATTTATATAATCAAAATATTCAGATCAGAGCAGTTCCTTAAATTGGTGCTTCATTAGCAGACTTAGAATTAGTGGGGGTTCTTGGGTTCTTGGTTCTTGGAAATCAAATGCGGTGCAAGAAACCCGTAGACTTTATGCTGCCGGAAGATTGTGACTCGTAAATATATATGATTCAGGGATATCCACTACAATACCACACAGTAAATCTATACCTCAGGCGTAATCTGCAGTGTCACGAACTCGCACTTATTTTACTTCGTGGGAAGGGCATAGACAATGTCGGATGTACATTTATTTATTTGTTTCTGCCTCTGGTAAAAACACTTTTGAGCAAATAGGACAATCAAGTATAATACGGTTTCTGTCAAATTATAATATTGATTTCATTTAATGCCTAAAAAATATATTGGCCACAACAAATGCTTCTTTCCCAAATTGTTTTAATTAATTTATATTAACGTGTAAAGTGAATTTGAATATTTGATTAATCTGATTATCTTATCATGAAAAAATAAACTTTACTGCTTCAAAAGAGCGGTTTACAGATTAGAAGTCAGTAGATTAATCTTACTTGTACAAATACAATTCATTCCATGATAGATTAGTGAGAGCAAATTTTTTTTTTTTTTTTTTTTTTTTTTTCTAATTTTCCTAGGTCTGTTATAGAAATTACTTTTATTACTACTAAAGGTAAAAACAAGAAAAAAAATTACTGGTCTTCGCATGAGGGTAGAATAAGGATATAATATTCACTGTGCATGACAGAAGATGGCACATTTCACGCTAGATTTCAGGCTTATCACGGTAACTGAACCAAAATTTTACATGTGTTACCTATTTGATTTTTCTTGGTATGGTTGAGTGAGAACTCACAAAAGACAAAGGAAATGGTAAAACTTTTCCGATATTTTCTATGAAGAGATCGCAGAAGAGTAAAGAAATTCAAACGTATTACCAAAATACATCCAGTACGTTTATTGTTCTTGTACATACATAAAAAAAGTCTAAAGGTAAATGGAATCCCCGTTAAAGGATTCAAGCAATTAATCATCAACCATTTATCAACGCTAGCGATGATGGTATTTGGTTTAAATGGTGCACTTAATTTATGAAATATGAGTTTTGAAATATAGACTCTGCTTTTTGTTATAACCTAATGTTAGTTGTTAATATTTTTTTTAATCTAAACCACCTTACAGATATTCCTTTAACGGCTGAATGAGTCGATATGAAATGTAAAAAAAGTTTTTTTTTGTCATTTTTTGCCATTCAGCAACGGTTCCCACATGCGCGTTGGCGGCCTTATTGGATGGGTTGACACGGGTGTTTGGGCGGAGTTATCATGTGTAATTACCCACAATTCCGCAGCGAACGATTGCGAATAATTGCAGGCGATGCGGCTGCAGGCTGGGCTGAGGTAGATCACTTTGCCAAAATAAATAATCTGGAACGTAAGTAACCATGAATTATTCACATAACGATTAGAACTGTACAAAGTTACTATAGAAATCTTACTCAGGTGATGCATATCTTTTAACAGAAAAAAAAAACTTGTAGCAGACGATAGTTGTGATAAGCGATATATCACCAGACTTTTATCTTCTTTTTATTTTTGCCAGAAATAGCGGCCGACTCACTTAATGCAGGTCTTTGCTTTGTACACTGGAATTTTGAGCTGATCTTTCCCCTTTAGAAAATTAATGAGATAAAACTCTGTGTGTGTGTGTGTGTGTGTGTGTGTGTGTATGTGTGTGTGTGTCTGTGGGTGTGTGTATGTATTATATAATTTACACACACACACGCAGAAAGAGAGAGAGAGAGAGAGAGAGAGAGAGAGAGAGAGAGAGAGAGAGATATAAACACGTATAGTGGGAGATAAAAGCATATAATCAAAATAGAGAGTGGTATCCCCATGACCAAACGGAAAGGCACGCTGATGTAGCATCTCGAGAGGGCAGGTAGTTGGTGCATTTGGAATTTTCTCTTTAAGCTATAGAGGGGAAACTGCAAACCAAGTTCCATTTAAACGAGGGAGAGACGTATCACTCGAGAGCAGGACGTTGATGGGAAAGAAACAGAACGGATAAGAAACGACAGGCAGGCAGTGAAATGCAGGGTAAAATGCAGCCAGGGGGAGTTTCATATGGAAAGAGGAGTTCAGTATGTGGACAGGCCCGAGTTATTTGACTAGGTCTTTTCAAAGTCAGTGATACTGATAGTATGTAAGGGTATTTTTCTTTCCTTTGTTTTATATTTTGTTTATTACTCTTTATCAGCTGATAAGTGTGGTATTGTTGCATATACAATTTGTTCATGTATTTAACAAACACAGTTATATGTATAATATGATAATGTGAGTGCTTGTGCCTTTATAACAATACTGTTACTAATTATACTCATAATGATAATACTTATGAAAATAAGAATAATACTATTAAGGAAGTAATAATAATTAATTAATTGTGATAATGATAGTAATGATAAGGATAATGATAATATCGATAAGGATAATAATAACGAAAAGGTTAACGGCTCCTGAAACTTAAACGGCCCCTACAAAATTTCATCACAATTAGTCACAAGAATTAACCTCTATTGTGAGAATGACATACAAGTAATGGTTTGTAGAAGAAAAATGATCAAAGTCATAGTATATGTATGTGTGTGTGTGTGTGTGTGTGAAGGTCAGCAACTCTCATTCCCTCTTGTGATTGTTCCCTAAGCATTCACAGAGAACAGTGAGCTGACCGCAGCTTTTATAATAATCATTCGAGAGGTTTTTTCTATTAATTTCATTTTACTTTTTATTCCGTGACTCTCTTTGTGTATGTAACACAAACACACACACACACACTCAAATACACACACACACACACACACACACACTCAAACATTCATACACACACACAAAAACACACACACACACACACTCAAACACTCATACATACACACACACACACACTCAAACATTCACACACACACACAAATATGCATATATTCATGTATACCACTTTCTTCTACTAAAACCATAGGATACGCTCCGAAAATGAGTAAATCACAGAGCACACCTCAAAATCATTATATCAACACTTGGAATAAACGAAGGATAACAAAATGATAACAAATTAGTGAATGAAGAGATAAAAAAAAAAAAAAAAAACGCGACCATACTCAGGCGGATCGCCGTCAGATCAATCTAAAAAGATTTTCCCGGAGTTGCGCCGTCTCAGCCCGGCACCACTGAACAATTGCGGTGAAATTGGATCTAATAAAACTGAAATGGATTGAAGGGTGTGAGGCGGGAACTTTTTCGTTTCATTTTTGCCTCAAACTGGGCCGCTTGATAAGAATTATTTTCTTTTATAAATACTGTAGCTATCATTTTTCCTGTTTCCGGTTTCTTGTGTTATGTTCTATGATTGCGCGTATGAATAACATATATACGCATACATAGATACAACCACTAAACACACACACACACAACCACACACATGTGTACAAACATCATCATCTATATATATATATATATATATATATATATATATATATATATATATATATGTGTGTGTGTGTATATATAATATATATATATATATATATATATATATATATATATATATATATATATATATATATATATGTGTGTGTGTGTGTATATATATAATATATATATATATATATATATATATATATATATATATATATACTTACTTACTTACTTGGTTACTTGGTGGTAGTTACAGCTTGAGCCTTGTTATTAGCTCATGCCAGGGCCATCCTGGGGGACCGCCCGTTTTTTGTCAGTTGCAAGCAACTGAATTTGATGAGGGATGGAATTTGATTCAGCCCTCGTTCTTTCACTACCACATGTTGGTGGTTCATCTGGTACTGAGTGTAGCCATTTATCTAATTTTCTTTTAAACACTTCAACACTACACTGATTTAAGTTTCTTATATCCTTCGGTATGCTATTAAACAATTTAGGTCCGTTTATTAGGAAACTTTGTTTTTGCATTTTTCTTAACAGGCATGTTTGTGCACTTATCCCAGTGCGATAGCATGTTTCTTTCCCCGCCTGGGGGAATGTTCACTGAATTCCCCTCCTTCAACAGGTCTTGGATTTGGTGTTAAGTTTTCAATAATTTTCCACACATATAATGAAGTATCTCTCCGCCTTTGTAGTGAGTACAGTCTTAGTTTTTTTAGTCTTTCCCAATAGTTTAGACCCATCATATTATCTAACTTCCGTGTAAAGATTCTTTGGACTTGTTCTATCAACATTATATCTTTTGTAAGATTTTGGCTCTATACTTGGCACTGGTATTCTAATCTTGTGGTCACTAATGTTTTCCATAGTGGTAAAAGGTGTTCTGGGTCTCTTGTGTTAAAAGTTCTCATTATCCATCCACTCATAACTTTTCCTTTGTTGACAATCTGCTCTATATGGTGACTGAAACTCATGTCATTACTCATATAGAGTCCTTAGATTTTACTACTTTTTTCTCCCTCTAATCTTCACATCTTCGACAAAATATGATCTTGCTCTTAAATTTCCAATTGGACTATATCTTATGATTTCAAATTTATCTGCATTGAATTTCATATTATTGTCATATGCCCACTTACAGATGGTATGTAAATCCTCATTAAGTTTGTTTTCATTATCTTGTATATCTAAGGGTGTACTTATTCTTGTATCATCTGCAAATGATGTTACTCTTGAGTGTTTCACACCATTATCAATGTCACCAATCATAATAAGGAATAAATAAGGCCCAAGAACGGACCCTTGTGGCACCCCACTCATAATAATCGTTTCATTTCAGTAAAGCCCATTAATTTGTACTTTTTGTTTACGATTTATTAGGAAGTTGTAAATCCATCTTCCAACTTTCCCGCCGATTCCAAGGTCTTTAATCTTATGTAGCAGAATGCCGTGATCTACTTTTGTCAAAAAGCTTTTGCAGTCTAGATATAACATGTCAACTTCTTTATTTTCAGTTAGGTCCCTTAGTATGTGTTCGAAGTGTGTCAGGATCTGTGATAAACAAGATCTACCACTTCTGAATCCATGTTGCCCTGGGTTTATCTTGTTTTCTTTTTCTAAAAACTGAACAATTTTTTTCCTCACTACCCTTTCAAATATTTTTATTATATGAGATGTTAGTGCTACTGGTCTATAATTTTTGGCTTGACCTTTGTTTCCACCTTTATATATTGGAATTATAGTACCCTCTTTCAGTAAGCTGGGGATAATCCCCATGTCCAAAGATTTCCTCCACAAAGTTACCAGTGGTTTTGCTATGGTTTCTTTGCAGTTTTTTAAAAAGATTGCTGGGATTTCATCTGGCCCAGCTGCTGAGTTTGTTGGTATTTCACTTACTGCTTCAAGAATATCTTTTTCATCAAATATGAAGTCAGTGAGACATTCATCTTCATTACTAATAATACTAAAATGTTGCTGTGGGTCTGATATTAATTTTTCTATTCTTGGGACACTATAGACTTCTTCATATTGCAATTTGAGTAATTCAGCCATTTCCTTTGAATCAGTTACCAATGCACCATTATTCTCAAGAGGCCCAATTTCTGTTCTCCTCTTTAACCTGTTGTTTGCATAAGAGAAAAAATATTTTGCATTCTGTTTTATAGCTTCCACAGCTCTTTTTTCTTCGGCTGCTTTTTGGTTACTTATAGACAGTTTTAATTTATCTTCCAATACCCTTATCTCTGCTTTGATCCTTTCTCTCTTGATCTGATCTGTTGTTTTTTTCAATTTGTTAACCTTATTTTTCTTGTTTCTTAACATGATCCTTCGATCTCTTGGTATAATATTCTTGTTTCTGTTGTTTTTTGGGGGGACAAACATTCTACAAACATCTTTAAATGCATTATAAAGCTTCTCTAGTATATCTTTTGGTGTTAAGAGAACGTCAATATCTTTCAGTGACTTTTCTAATGTTGCATTTATTTTTTCCAATCTATTTGATTATGGCTAAAGTTTAAAGATCTGAGACTCTTTTCTGCTTTGGCTATCTGTTTTTTACTACTTTTCTGATTATTTAACTTATTCATGCTGATTTCAATTATTTTGTGGTCTGATTGGGC
>BOPN01001936.1:132442-144942 GCA_017312705.2 Penaeus japonicus
ATTATTGATTTTTGTTATTATCATTATTATTATTGTTGTTATTTCTCTATCATGTTGATTATTATCATTATTATAATTATCATTATCACGATTTTCATTATTATTATTATTATTGTTGTTATTATCATTATTATTATAATTATTTTTATTATCAGTTTTAATGTTACTAGTATTATCATTATCATTATATTTATTGATAGTAGTATTATAATTTTCATTCTCATTCTCATTATCATCACCATTAATATCATTGCTGCTTTTATCGTAATTATCATTATGATCATATCATTCCTATTATTATTTTATTATTTTTCTTGCTGTCATCACCATCATCCTCCTCCTCATCATTATTATCAACTCTATTTGCGTTATTCCTAATTTTATCACTATCATTAACATTTTCAAGACTGTAGTAACTATCAAAATGATTCCGTTTTGAACACAGAAAGAAACATTACTTCATCTTTATTTAATAAGCTCGCTGCATAAAAAGAGAATACAAAATAATAATAATAATAATAATAATAATAATAATAATAATAAATAATGATAATAATAATAATAATAATAATAATAATAATAATGATAATAATAATAATAATAAAATAATAATGATCATGTCATCGCAGAATTAACTCTTTTTTGAAGATCTTAACTGCCAGGAAAGTGGGGCAAATAGAATGAGCCGAACAGAAAAGCATAATCATTTTAATGTAAATTTTCTTTAGTTTTCCGGGGTGACAGTGTGCTCAAAGGTGCATAAATATTATCTTCGTATTGGAATAATGACCCACTTCTAGAAAAGTAATCTTCTGCGGATATCAAATTAGTCGTGAGTAGTCTCCTTCTTGGAAATATTGCAAATCAATATGAGAATCGACAATAAATGCTTGAATTGAAGAAATGGCATTGAAAGAGAGAAAAGTTTAAATTGTAAATTACAGTGAACTTTTTATACAATTCCGGAAGTATTTTCCCATCCAGGATTGATCTAAAACTTTGCCGTTAAAATGCGCTTATTCAAAGGACGTAATGAAGAACATTAAATTACACAATTCAATCGTTCCTCGCCGCATCGTGTCAGCACAAACACAAAGGATCTATATGACTATCTGCATCTGTCTAATCCCAGTGAGGAAGCTAAATGGAGCACCAAGCGAAGAAATATGCAGAACTTATCAGGAGAGGAGCCAGCGGCCGGTAAAACAAAGAAACGAACGGCGCGGCGCCCCCGGTTTCCCTTGCCCCTTGCAACACCTCTGATACCACAGCATAAGTAAAGTCGAAGTAGCATATACGGTCTTAAGGTATAGACAGACTTTTGATCGACGACCAATGAGCTTTGACAGTATTGCTTCATCTCTCACCTCCGACCCCCCCCCCCTATCCCCTTACCTTTTGAGCTCTTTGACCCTTAGGGTTACTCTGAAGAGACGCTTACAAAATGGCGTCCTCGTGATCCTCTCGTATCACTTTATTTTCTTGAAGAGGCGAATGTGACGCAAGGTTTCTTAATATTTTCTGGGATTTTTTTCCTAGGTCGATATCATGTTTTGAATTAGCATATCATTTATCTACTGGTATGTATTATAGCTATTGTATATTACTGTATATTAATGTGAATTCGTGTGTGTGTGTGTTTGTGTGTGTTTGTGTGACTGAGAGTGTGAAAGTGAGTGTGAAAGTGAGTGTGAGTGTGTGTGTGTGTGTGTGTATGTGTGTATGTGTGTATGTGTGTGTGTGTGTGTGTGTGTATGTGTGTATGTGTATGTGTGTGTGTGTGTCAATGCATCTACGATTTTTTCCCAATTATTGTTAAAGAAGTAGGAAGTAATAGCAAATCAAGATAACGAGCAGAAATAATTCTATAAAAAAAGCCTTTCTTTACGACAAAAGACTTTCGGGAGATTCATGCGAAACCCGACAAAAAGGGACAGATTTTATTCATATGAGAGATAAAGAGAGAGAGATGGAGAAAGAAAAAGAAAGCGAAAGGGAAAGAAAAAGAGAAAGAGAGGGAAACAGAGAGAAAGAAAGAGAGAAAGAGAAAAAGAGAGAGAGAGAGAGAATGAAAAAGCTCTCCCGTATGAAGTAATGTATTGATAAAAAATATATATATAATCAGTGTGATAAGTAGCGAACTGGGCTCCGGATAATAGGTTTATTCTTTGATCTGAAAACTTTGGAAAATGTCAACAATGCAATTGTCAAAATCTTCAAAGGGTCTTTCAAAATTAACCAAAGGTGTGTGTATGTTTATGTAGACATACATTTAAATGTGTGTGTGTGTGTGTGTGTGTGTGTATATATAGCAGGGCCAGCAGTGTGAGGCGCAGGGTGAGGCGCAGGGCCAGCAGTGTGAGGCGCAGGGTGAGGCGCAGGGCCAGCAGTGTGAGGCGCAAGGCCAGCAGTGTGAGGCACAGGGCCAGCAGGATGAGGCGCAGGGCCAGCAGTGTGAGGCGCAGGGCCAGCAGTGTGAGGCGCAGGGCCAGCAGTGTGAGGCGCAGGGCCAGCAGTGTGAGGCGCAGGGTGAGGCGCAGGGCCAGCAGTGTGATGCGCAGGGCCAGCAGTGTGAGCGCAGGGCCAGCAGTGTGAGGCGCAGGGCCAGCAGTGTGAGGCGCAGGGCCAGCAGTGTGAGGCGCAGGGCCAGCAGTGTGAGGCACAGGGCCAGCAGGATGAGGCGCAGGGCCAGCAGTGTGAGGCGCAGGGCCAGCAGTGTGAGGCGCAGGGCCAGCAGGGTGAGGCGCAGGGCCAGCAGGGTGAGGCGCAGGGCCAGCAGGGTGAGGCGCAGGGCCAGCAGGGTGAGGCGCAGGGCCAGCAGGGTGAGGCGCAGGGCCAGCAGGGTGAGGCGCAGGGCCAGCAGTGTGAGGCGCAGGGCCAGCAGTGTGAGGCGCAGGGCCAGCAGTGTGAGGCGCAGGGCCAGCAGTGTGAGGCGCAGGGTGAGGCGCAGGGCGAGCAGTGTGAGGCGCAGGGTGAGGCGCAGGGCCAGCAGTGTGAGGCGCAAGGCCAGCAGTGTGAGGCACAGGGCCAGCAGGATGAGGCGCAGGGCCAGCAGTGTGAGGCGCAGGGCCAGCAGTGTGAGGCGCAGGGCCAGCAGTGTGAGGCGCAGGGCCAGCAGTGTGAGGCGCAGGGTGAGGCGCAGGGCCAGCAGTGTGAGTCGCAGGGCCAGCAGTGTGAGTCGCAGGGCCAGCAGTGTGAGTCGCAGGGCCAGCAGTGTGAGTCGCAGGGCCAGCAGTGTGAGTCGCAGGGCCAGCAGTGTGAGTCGCAGGGCCAGCAGTGTGAGTCACAGGGCCAGCAGTGTGAGGTGCAGGGCCAGCAGTGTGAGGCGCAGGGCCAGCAGTGTGAGGCGCAGGGCCAGCAGGGTGAGGCGCAGGGCCAGCAGGGTGAGGCGCAGGGCCACAGGGGTGAGGCGCAGGGCCAGCAGGGTGAGGCGCAGGGCCAGCAGTGTGAGGGTGCAGGACCAGCAGTGTGAGGCGCAAGGCCAGCAGTGTGAGGGTGCAGGGCCAGCAGTGTGAGGGCGCAGGGCCAGCAGTGTGAGGTGCAGGGCCAGCAGTGTGAGGGCGCAGGGCCAGCAGTGTGAAGGCGTAGGGCCAGCAGTGCGAGGCGCAGGGCCAGCAGTGTGAGGCGCAGGGCCAGCAGTGTGAGGCGCAGGGCCAGCAGTGTGAGGCGCAAGGCCAGCAGGGTGAGGCGCAAGGCCAGCAGGGTGAGGCGCAGGGCCAGCAGTGTGAGGCGCAAGGCCAGCAGTGTGAGGCGCAGGGCCAGCAGTGTGAGGCGCAGGGCCAGCAGGGTGAGGCGCAGGGACAGCAGGGTGAGGCCCAGGGCCAGCAGGGTGAGGCGCAAGGCCAGCAGGTTGAGGCGCAAGGCCAGCAGGGTGAGGCACAGGGCCAGCAGGGTGAGGCGCAAGGCCAGCAGCGTGAGGCACAGGGCCAGCAGGGTGAGGCGCAAGGCCAGCAGTGTGAGGCACAGGGCCAGCAGGATGAGGCGCAGGGCCAGCAGTGTGAGGCGCAGGGCCAGCAGTGTGAGGCGCAGGGTGAGGCGCAGGGCCAGCAGTGTGAGGGCGCAGGGTGAGGGCGCAGGGCCAGCAGTGTGAGCGCAAAGGCCAGCAGTGTGAGGCACAGGGCCAGCAGGATGAGGCACAGGGCCAGCAGTGTGAGGCGCAGGGCCAGCAGTGTGAGGCGCAGGGCCAGCAGTGTGAGGCGCAGGGTGAGGCGCAGGGCCAGCAGTGTGAGGCGCAGGGTGAGGCGCAGGGCCAGCAGTGTGATTGCAGGGCCAGCAGTGTGAGCGCAGGGCCAGCAGTGTGAGGCGCAGGGCCAGCAGTGTGAGGCGCAGGGCCAGCAGTGTGAGGCGCAGGGCCAGCAGTGTGAGGCGCAGGGCCAGCAGTGTGAGGCACAGGGCCAGCAGGATGAGGCGCAGGGCCAGCAGTGTGAGGCGCAGGGCCAGCAGGGTGAGGCGCAGGGCCAGCAGTGTGAGGCGCAGGGCCAGCAGGGTGAGGCGCAAGGCCAGCAGTGTGAGGCGCAGGGCCAGCAGGGTGAGCGCACGGGCCAGCAGGGTGAGGCTGCAGGGCCACAGGGTGAGGTGCAGGCTGCCGGCCGGGTGAGGCGCGCAGGGCCAGCGGTGGCAGCGGGCCATGGGGAGGCGTCAGCAGTGTGAGGCACAGGGCAGCCGCCAGGGTGGCAGCAGGGCCAGCAGTCATGAGGCACCAGGCCAGCAGGGCCGAGGTGGCAGGGCCAGCGATTGGCGAGCTGCGGGGCCAGCAGGCAGGCGCAGGACCAGCAGGTGTGAGGCGGGCCAGCAGTGGAGCCATGCAGGCAGCAGGGTGGCAGCGGGCCAGCAGGGGCAGGCACAAGGCTGACAGGGTGAGGCGCAAGGCCAGCAGGGTGAGGCGCAGGGCCAGCAGTGTGAGGCGCAGGGCCAGCAGTGTGAGGCGCAGGGTGAGGCGCAGGGCCAGCAGTGTGAGGCGCAGGGTGAGGCGCAGGGCCAGCAGTGTGAGGTGCAGGGCCAGCAGTGTATATATATATATATATATACATATATATATATATATATATATATATATATATATATATATATATACATATATATATATATATATATATATATATATATATATATATATATACATATATATATATATATGTATATATATATATACTATATATATATATATATATATATATATATATATATATATATATATATATATATATATATATATATATATATATATATATATATATATATATATATTCATATATATATATATATATACATATATATACATATATACACACACACACACACATAAACACACACACACACACACACACACACACACACACACACACACATATATATATATATATATATATATATATATATATATTTATATATGTTGTTATGTATGTATGTGTTTGCGTGTTCTTCTATAATTACACGGAATTTGATTTGAAGCATTTGCAATGTGTAGAAATATAACGTAATATTAACAATAATGATAACGAGCAATTTTTATTTCTTAAAATGCATTCATTGACGTCAGAAAGGTTGTTTAGAGAATGATGCTAAGAGTAGCAACAAAAAAATAAGGAACAGGTTCAGGATATTTCCAGACAAACTAGTAAATGCCGCTTATCCCCATTAAGCCTAAAAACACGGTAGTAGTCTAACATTTATCGTGATCTTAATCACATGAACAAATGAGAGCAATAGAGAGGGAGAGAGAGAGAGAGAGAGAGAGACAGAGAGAGAGAGGGAGAGAGAGAGAGAGAATGTGTGTTCTCCCATTTATATACATAACCTGAAGCAAATGTAATGAACCACCTTTACAGGAATCTGAATTCATACAGTTCAAGAGATCTCTAAACTAAGCTTTATCACAGGGAAGGTCAGACCGCACCACGCTTTTGCAGCTTTACCGGGCGTTTGTGCATTATCACCTCTGAAATTCTATCACATCAAAGGTTGCTCTTAGCTAGCAAACGAATAGACGTCATATATCCTTACACATAAGTGTTGTTCCCGAATCTTCCGTAAATAATTGACCGGAAACTCTAGTAACTTTTCTTCGGGAAAGTAACACAACTTGCAGCCGGGGAATGAGGAAACGCCAACGTCGTGCATTCCCCAAAGAAACCAGTCAAGCCCTGTTCAGTAAGAGCTTTTTAAAGCATGTAACGTTGTAATTGCCCCGTCCGTTCGTCACCTGACGTCTGCTGTTCAACCCCCCCTCCACTCTGCTGCCAACTCAAGGTGGTCCTTGAGGATACCTTTCACTTGAAAGAACCGAGCTCAGCACAGAGGGAGAAGAGAGAGAGATGTTCCTTGTGCACAATTGCAGCCAATGCAAGGCACAGCAGATATGAACCAATTGCACGCGAAATATTTGTGAGCAGAACTCTGTTATCATTGGCTACAACAGTAGTTAAAATAAAGACTCCAGACTTACTCTATCAAGTGCAAAATTAAGGTGAATTTTATGAACAATGAGCACATACCACGGGACTAGTAACAGTTTCCTGAAACTCGTTACGGAAAAGTCGACACATATATTCTGCTATTTTGGATATTCATAATATTCAGAAATCATAGTATTGCTAAAAAGATAATGTAAATGGATAATGTGAACACAGTCATGTATGTCAGTGTCTGCTCGAAGAGCATCATGTGTTATCATTAAATTCATATGCACACACACGCGCGCGCGCGCGCATGTGTGTGTATGCTTGAAGGCTGGTGATAACCCTATCGTTTATCATTTTAGTTATTTTAATTAACTAAAAAGAAGTAATGACGATAGTGATATTAATGATAACCATCATTATGATGATATTTACAATACATGGTCGTGTTTTTATAAAGAAAGACGCTGATTACACTGACCTGATTTTGTGCTCCTAAGAAAGAGATTCCAAGTTTTTTTTTACCTTGGACTTAAAATGCCAGTTTCAGCACCACAGTCGCGGTTAATGATAACAGTGTTATCAAATGCGCATAAAAAAGCGAGGAAAAAGAGTCCACGTAAAACAACGGCTTACTGAGAGAGAGAGAGAGAGAGAGAGAGAGAGAGAGAGAGAGAGAGAGAGAGAGAGAGAGAGAGAGAGAGAGAGAGAGAGAGAGAGAGAGAGGAGGGGGAGGGGGGAGGGAAGGAAAGAGAAAGAGAGAGACAGAGAGAGAGATTTAAAAAAAGAATCCCCATTAATAACAAACATTAATTAGGATAGTAATAATTCTCAATAACCAACGGGAAAACCAGAAGATAAACTCTTTAGATTTAACGGTGACGCAGCCTTTTAGCCAATGAAATAAGTGATAAATGGTCACGTTGACCCAGACGTCTAGTGAGTTCTTTATCGTTTTTACTTCAAGGACGTCTAGTGCTTTTGCAGACACTTTGGCCAGACACAAAAGTGCCTCATCATTAATCAACATGGAATGAATATATGAATGAGTGAATCGTATGATAAGGCTCTAAAAGTATTACTCTTTTTTAATATATTTTCTTGATACTGTATCAAAATGTTTGGCGGGACGACCACTTAATTCATAGTGAAATTACTGTTTAGATATTATTTGTGATTATCAGAGCTACTATCGTTTATACTTTCATATTTCACAGGAATGCCTCCACACTTCTCTGAATTCCTATTAGACTTCCGCCATGCCTGTGCTATATTTGTTGTGTCCGCATCAGGTATATTTATTTTTATCGTTTATATTAACTAGATCAAACTGCGGATCATATGTCGAAAGTTTTTTAAAAATAGGTTTGTCAGATAATATATTTATGTGACCACTATATATTTGACTTCTCTAGTTTTCTTTCTTGCTTCAGTCATTGCATGAACGGTTTCTGTTCGGAAAAAATACATTGCCGTGATATGTGGTGAACATTTAAACAAATGGCATGTTTTATAGTACATATTGAATTCCATTTACCAGATCTGATTCCAGCACATCAATAGAAACAAACATTTCATAAGATATAAGCACAGTTATTGTGATCTCTAAACATTTTCTTTTTCTTTTTTGCATCACTCCATGTACACAGCATAAAACCAGCAAGTTGACTCTAAGAATTAAGAACAAACATCATTACATCCTTAAGCTGTCCTTGCATTTTGAATCTGCATCATTCGTCTTCAAAACTGATTTGTTTTCAGAAGGTTTCTATTCGGTTTCAATATTGCTACCCCGGAACGTAAACTAAAATAGATAGAAAAAAAATCCATTAATTCGTATTTTGAGAGATTTGGTCCTAATAAGAGTAGGTTCATTTCTCTTTGCAAGAAGTGGAAGTTACGATTCATCCACAAGCGTTTAAAGTTTATTTAGAGAGTGATTGAAAACATCAGTTTTGCAATAATATCTACCACATTTCCTTCTATTTCTCCTAGTCTCTTCAAACAAAAAGTTTGTTATATATTTTGCGGAAATATATTTGTGTTTATCCCCCCCCTTCTCTCTCTCTCTCTCTCTCTCTCTCTCTCTCTCTCTCTCTGTGTATATAGAATTCTCCCAGTCTCTCCATTGCTTTCTTTGATACTGAATTTATCAGATTAACGCCCTGAGAGCAAGTAAGCCCCAATACGAACATCCAGCCTTTGTGTCTCTACAGCATTCCTTCATTTATCAATTTTACACAAGGTTATCATGTTTGATTGACCAACTATTTATCACCAATTTAAGCGTCTTATGCCGCTCATAAAACAGATCGAATTATATAATTATGAAGCTGTGTCTCTGAAACACATCGAACTCAAAGATCTTTCGCTTTTCATTCTTCCTCCAACTCAAGAAACCGTGGAGGAACCATGACTTCGTTTCCTCTGCCTCGCTTCTGATTTAATTTCTCCTATTGTACCACATTTCCATTTTCACTTCTCTTCATCCTTATCTCACAGCGGAGATTGAGAAACTCTCGAATGTACAATACCCATGAACCAAAATACGTAAATGTATGCATATGAATGGTCTTGATGATAAGCACTCGGTTTGGAAAATCGTTCTCATTTTGTATGTCTTTGTCTATACATGGATGTTATACGTAAGCAAGTGCCAATATTTACATGTGCAGCTACGTGTAATTATATTATTGAACTATTACTCCCTTGCTATATATTAAAATTCCCATGACAATAGTATTTCAAAATCTAATTTAAATACGCTTTTTTGAGATTTATGAATGGCTGTGAAATATATAGATATATCTTTTTGTAATGTATGGTATCGTATGTTATTATTTTCTTCGTTAAATAGGATTTTATTTTTGTTTTTCAATTATTCTTCAATTATGATTATCATTATCATCACTGATATTTGTCATCATTTTTATTCTCATCTATACCATTATCGTTATTTTTGTTGCCATCATTATCATTGATTAATGATTATGATTATAACTGTTAGTATTGTTGATATCATTTTTTACTATCAGTAGTAAAAGGAGTAGTAGTAGTATCATTATTGTTTTATCATTACTGTTATTTTACTATTATCATTACTGTTGTGTTATTGTTATTATTATTATTATTATCATTATTATTATTATTATTATTATTATTGCCATTTTTGTTGTTGTAGTTGATGTTGTTCTTGTTATAATCATAATCATTATCACCATTATTACTCAAGGTTGTTTAATGGAATCTTGGAGAGGGAGAGAATCCCTAAAGAGTGGAGATGCCCATCTTCAAGAGCAAGGGAGATGCGTAAAGTTGCACAAACTATCGTGGAATAAAACTAATAAATCAGCAGTATTCTAGGACGTTTTCTACGTATCGTATCTCCATGCCGTGTCATGAAAGTGGTATTCTAGAAGTTTAAGGCGTGGCACATCTGTGTCAGCTGCTTCAGGTTTACCAACTGTACCAGAGTTTTTATGTTTTGGACGAATGACACTGTTCAGACGACAGATATCACTACGTGTGACTAAAGTCACACGTAGTGATAACTGAAAATAGTTCAATCTTGTTATGAATCTTTTGTTGTGCTTGTTCCTAGTCAATGAACTGACAAACATTTAACGAACGCGCGTTTGGTAATTTAGCCTACGATACATCAAAACAAAAAGGATGAGAGGGATTGTGTATTCATGTATAGATCTTCCTTATTTTGTGTGTATATATACTGTATATATATGCGTATATTCTATATATCGTATATATAGATTCAATATATACATATTTCATATAGTTAAATACTAAAACTTTACGCTGCTGACTACAGTTACCATTCATTTAACTTCACACTCCTTCGCAAAATACACAAGGTAAACAAACTCAAAATGAGCAGACGATCCACGTTTTCTTAAAAGAATTTATAATTCAAGTCCATGACACTGATGCCTAAATGTATCCAATATACATATTAATTTCTAAACCTGGCATACTCATATGAAATATTGGTAACGAATATTAAACTAAAAATATGCATTTTTTCGCCCGTGTACCTATCGTGACAAACCCTCCCCCATGTCACAGAGTTTCCAAGATCGTTCCAATTCTTTTTGCCACGACTTTGCCGCGCTTTTGACATGAACATATGCTTCTAGAACACCAATCCCGGCATGTTCATATCATGTAATCGGCGGGCCAAGGACTTAGAACACAGCTGCTAGTTTTAGCTTAAAGACTTCCCTGTTCGGAAATATCTATATTGGATATATTAGGTATCATTGTCCTAGACTTGGATTACAAAAAGTACAGAGAAGGCCAAAAAACAGCTGCACTGTGTATTTGTGGACCTAGAGAAGGCGTATGATGGGGTGTCAAGAGATGATTTGTGGTATGGCAGGAGGAAGTCTGAAATGAATGAGAAGTAGGTGTGCAGGAGTACATCAGATGGCATATTTGCTTTGCGAATGTTGATAGTAAAGTATAGGAAAGACCAGAAAGAGCTACACCATATATTTGTGGACCTAGAGAAGGCGTATGACAGGGTGGCACCATTCACTAGAGAGTAGGGGTATGAGAGTCAGCCGAAGTAAAACAAGAGTACATGAGCGAGAGGGATGGTAGAAACGCAGTGTGAATGCAGGGCACGGAAGTGAAAAAGGTGAATGATTTTAAAAAAAATTGGGATCAACGGTGCAAAGCGATGGTGTGCTTGTGATAGGGAGGTGAGGAAGAGAATATAAGCGGGGTGAAATGGCTGGAGAAGAGGGTCGGGAGTGATCTGTGACAAAAGAATATCCGCAACTTTGAAAAGGAAGGCTTACAGGGTGGCAGTCAGACCAGCGAAGCTATATGGTTTGGAGGCAGCAGTTCTAACCAAGAGGCAGAATGGAAGTGGTAAAGATGAGGATATTAAGGTTCTTATTGGGGTAACGAGAAAGGATAATATCTGATATGAATATATAAAAGGAACAACACGTGTGGAACAGTTTGGAAATAAGGCAAGGGAGGCCAGGTGGCTCCGGCACGTGACAAGGAGAGACGAGGAACATGTCGAGAGGAGGATGTTAGGTATGGAACCACCGGGGAGAAGCAAGAGAGGAAGGCCTGAGAGGAGATTCATGGAGCCAGTGAAAGAAGACATGGGAGCAGCTCGTCTGACTGAAGAGGATACAGAGGATAGAGGAAGATGGGGACAGGTGATCCGCTGTGGCGACCCCCAAAAGGGGAAAAGTCAAAGAAAAAGATTATAATTCTTATTATTGTTGTTGTTCTTATTATTATTCTTATAATAATAATAATAATAAATATTATTATTATTATCATTATCATTGTTATTATTATCAATGTTATTATCAGTATCATTATCACTACTATAATTTTAATTATTATCATCATTAATCTTTACATTATCGTTCTAATCATTTTTATCATAACTTCATTTTATCATTATTTTGTTTCTTTTAAAAAATGTTACTGCTGTTGCTCTGCTTATTATAATCATTATGAATATTATCGAAATTATTGTCATCATCAATATCATCATCATTATTATTGTTCTAATCATTATGAATATTATTATTGTTTTCATTATTATATCATCGTTATAATTATTATCGTTATTGTTATTATTGTCATTATTATCCTTGTTATATCTAGCATTAATATTATCTTTATTATTATTGATATCCTTTTTTTTCTTTTATCTTTATGAAAATCATTATTATCATTATCATCTTAACAGTGATGATAAGGATAATAATGATAACGATAGTAATAATATTAGTAATATTGATAATTAGGGTAATAATAAGAACGCTAATAATAAAAGTAATAATGATAATAGAAAAGTATCAAAAAGGAAAATGGAATGATGATGAGGATAAGAAAATAATAATGATAAAGATAATAATCCTGATAGTATTGATGATAATGTTTATACCAGCACTAATAATGATTATGATGATGATGATATTAATGATGGTAATGAGAATGATAATAATAATGATTATATTGATAATGATAATTATAATGATTACAATAAAAATAATAATGAAAATGATAATAATAATGATGAAAATTATGATGACGATAATAATAATAATGATA
>BOPN01001936.1:152442-154942 GCA_017312705.2 Penaeus japonicus
ATGCGAGTTTGTTTCACGGATCGCGTTGATTCAGATTAAGATAATGATGCACAGTGCGTCAAGACGAAGATTGACGTGGAATAGCCTACAAAATTATTATAGATTACTTTCTCTCTCTATTTATCTATCTATCTACGCTCTCTCTCTCTCTCGGAAGAATAAAGTCACTAAAAAAATTCTATCGACTTAATAAAATAGCTGTGCGTAGGCGATGCGATATTAACGTAATTAGAACAAAAAGTGTTCTTACGTCATTCCAGAGAGGCATCCAACTTTTTATAAGATGAAATGACGTCTTACTGGCTTTGTTAAGATATCGTGATGAATATCATCTTTTCTTTCCTCTGTTACCTCTCGAGTTTATCCACCGCTTGCTTTTTTTTCTCCATTCATTTTGTCCTTTCTCGTTTATTAGCTTCTAACTTTATATTTTCTTATTTTGTTTCTTATTCTCTCTTGCTGTGTCAGTAATTGCATCATCGTAAGATAAAACTCAATGAAAACGTAAGTGAATGCCTCTAACTTTCGTCATCCTTTCAACAGGATGAAAGTATTAATACGATCAGCCTTATCGGAACAGAGCAATGCAACGTAATCTATTACGATAGGTAAAACTATTGGACATAAACCGACATCAAGTGTAAGTGAATAGTTAAAGATAATCGAAGCGAAGGAAGAAAGCAGACAATCGTGTCCATCAAATAACTTTTAACAAATCACAAGAAAAGGGATGTGAACTTAACATTGGTAATGAAAGGGAAAATGGATTCGAGAAACTTCTAGATTTCTGTCTTTAAGCACTTGTAAAATATACAGTGACATGATAGATTTAGCACTTCTAAGTATTTTTCCTTCTCAAAGTACTCTCGAAATGCGGTAAATCTCTCCATGCAATCGGCATTATCCCGCGTGCCAGCACTAATCTCACACTTGTGTGATGCGCGACGAGAAGAGAACCGGAAGCTATTTTTCGAAATTCATCAGCGTCTGTTAGGACACTCTTGTGTTTCCTTTTGCCTTGTACTTTAATTCGCTCTTTAATTTGTAGAATTAAACAAATGAGCATAAATTATAGACGTTTTTTCACAATAGGTCATTAACTACACAACTACACGATATATTTCTTCATTATATATCAATTAGAAAAGTAAGCAATATTGCATGCAACGAAAGTTGTTCACTTTAAATCCAATGATTCTCAAAGTGAGGGCGTGCACTGCTTCGGGCGTTCGTACGATGAAGGACTCTTTGTCATCAGAACATTAAGCATCCTTTAGGATTCTTTTATTCCATTAAAAGATCTAACTCTTCTTCAAAGACCTCATGAACATCTTGGATCTTCTTCCGGTTCTCATGATTGTGTTCTTTTCCGTCAACTCTTGCTTGATTGTTTCTTTCATTTCTCCTTTAATTTCATCAAATGTAATTCATTCATTACAAGTGATGATTTTTAGAACATTTGAATATAAGGCGATTTGAAATGACGACAGAGAAGTGACGGAAGAGGAATCACACACACACACACACACACAAAAGAGGACAAGAACGCATGGGAACATCAGAAAGCATTATGCCAAAAACGGCAGAGAAATCTATATTCACAGCTGGTGCAGTTATAGTTTTCGGGAAGGGAAAGTGGAGCTTGGTTATCATGTCAATTTTGATAAATAGCAAATATTTCGGTACAAAAAGGGACTAGGAATCATGGAGTAGTATCCTTTTTTAAAGGTTGAGCAATTAAAATCCATGGAAATAAAAGTTAAATTATCAAATCAACTTTATTGTTAAATAGAACACAAATAAGAAGGTATATAATTTAAGATGTATATATATCTTATTAATAAATAGGAAATAAATAACATAAATAAGCTAAAATATAGTCTTTGGTACAAATAAGGACTAGAGATCATGAGGCAGTCCTGTAGGAACTTCGCTTGTTCCTCGATCGAGCAGTGCGAGTTGTCTTGGTCTGGAGATGGACGGTCGAGGACGCCACTTCCCGTCCACGGAAGAACAGGACGCAGCTGCCCGGCGCTGTCGGGGCCGAAAGGTGCCAACACGAGGTACGAGTGAGGGACGTGAGTGCCTCGGCCGAGAGTGAACAAGGGCGTCTCAGGATCCTGGCTGAGGGCGTGTCCGTCACTGTCTCTCCACGCCACCTGTCGGCAAAGAAAGGAATTAGGCTTGGGACACGTGTCATTCACTATCTTCGGACAGAGCAAACACTGATTATCGTCTTTCCTGCTATCATTGATGTCTTCGATGGGTTTTTGTGAATGAGTGTTGAGTGTGAGGAAGATAATGAACACTAAATTCATTCATGATTTCACTATTTCTGTCTTTCCGTGTGGTAATGCATGTGTGTATAAACCTATATATATAGATATGTTAAAAGATGGAGGAATTATATGATTGCCTATTATGATTAACATTGACTAGATCAACTCATGCAATTGCCAAACATTTACATCTGCACACCTGGGAAGAGCCTAAATGATAT
>BOPN01001936.1:159942-179942 GCA_017312705.2 Penaeus japonicus
AGCCTGGATTCCCGAGAGCGACGCAGGAGAGACAGAGTGTCCGCCATGAATCTCAGCCTTTTATGAAGCCAAAAGAATGGCGCAATGCGGAGAGAACGTTTGCAAATTGGCGCGAAAATATCGAAACTCACCTGTGCGTGCGTACGTGACGCAATATTCACCTCCGCATCATTACCGTCACTCCTGGCAAGACATCCGCCTTTGCCTGACTTGCTGAGACATCATCTTCAGGGATTTCGTCAGCGCTTATTTTCTTTCCTCAGCTACGTCTCCTCCCTCTTCCTCTTTTACGGCTCTCACTCCTCACTTTTCTTACTTCTCTTCTTGCTCCCATTTCTCTTACTCATTTTCCTCTCCTTTTATCCGCATTTTACTTTTACTTTTACATTACGGCAATGTTTACTGGCAAGACATCTAACTGCAGGCTCTTGATTGGCGTCGCTTCTCTTCTTTCCTTTTCTTTTTTCTCCTTCTTTCGTTCTCTTTTCTTACCCTGTCAGTTCTTCTTTTCTTGTTCTACCAGTCTTTTGTTGTTAGAATGCAAGAATATTCAAAACGGAAATCACTATTATAAAAATTGGTGAAAGTTCCCGTAGACTTTATCCCGAACGCTGTCATCCATAATATTTGATAATAATAAAAGTAATTTGAGGATCCTGATTATCAAATGTGAATGACTCATGAAGTAAAAAATCTGATGTTGAACCGGTCGAGATCACGTTCAAGACTGACGTGGAGGTCTAGCTGATCGGAAGACATGTTGGAGACATGTTATCTTCGACTCCTCCCCTTTGTCTCTCGCTCCCTCTCACTCTGCTTTGTTATTTTTATCTCTGCTTCTTTCTCTTTTTCTCTTATTCTCTCTTTACAGATACCCTCACTACTTCCCTCTCTCGGAGGATGAAGCAACTTCTGTTTTCTTCTTTCTTCATATCCATGCAAATATTACCCACATCCTTTCCCAGTCTCTCTCCCTTTCATTCCATTTTCTTTCATTCCCCACCTTTCTCTCCTCTTTCTTTCTTTCTCTCTCTCTATCTCTATCTGTCTATTTATTTATCTCTCTCTATCTATCTATATATCTATTTATCTATTTATCTCTCACTCACTCACACTTACTCTCTCTGTCTTTTCCTTTAGATTTAATATTTTTTTACTTCTTTCAATCTACCAGTTTATTTCCAATTCGTATCCTCTGTTTTCGTGTTAAAATCCGGTCTCAACAAGCCCCTCACATACAGTTCTATATTCTTATAAGTTAATCTTTCCTCTATGCATTTTGGGAAAGCTTATTGCTCAGGGACGTCTTTCTGGATCAATATTCTTCCTTCTACCTAAAGATATAGCTCTATCAAAAGCAGGTTTCATTAACGGTCTGTGAATTTTAACTTCACAGCAATTTCATTTGTTAAAATGATCCCACCATCATAAGATAAAACTCAAAGGAAACACGCATGAATGAATCAATCTTCCGTCGTCTTTTCAACAGCAAGAACGTATTGATATAATCAGCCTTATCAGCACAAAACTTTGCAATGAATCACAATATATTTCAATGATGCCAAGCAATCCATCTCATGACGACATTTAGGATAAGTGAATGATCGAGAGTCATTTAATGTTCTCATACTTCGCACTACATATGATCGAAAGGAAGATAGTTTTTTCAGGTCATATTGGAAAGATAAGATGGATCTATTAAGATTATGAAGTGTGGAGAGAAGAGAGGGGTTCAAGCGAGAGAGAGAGAGAGAGAGAGAGAGAGAGAGAGAGAGAGAGAGAGAGAGAGAGAGAGAGAGAGAGAGAGAGAGAAAGATTAAGATCGAGTGAAAGAATGAGACTGAGAAAGATAGAAAGATTTAGAGAAAAGGTGAGATAATGAGAAAGGGAGAGTTTTTATCTCTAGTATTTATCACCCACATTCTCTCGACAGTAACCAAGACGTTGAAATGTTCACTATCTGAGTCTCTCTCGCTAGATTCAACCTCCGCACCATCCTCAACTGCGCTACTGTGCTGATCTCAGCACGGTGCCACCCACGCGAGAATAGTCATTAGGATTTGTGTAGAGGGTTGTCATGTTGTCCGGCCTAATAAATATGAAATGAACGATTCATTTTTTCATTCATTCTTTTAACTTTTACATGTAATCAGGAAATATGAAATAAAAATCACGATTTGAATTTACATAAGCGCTACACAACGAACATCGTTCGTTTCGAAAACCGACTGTTTCCGGATTAAAAATTTCCGAGCCGCAGAACTGCGGTATTAAAGTCCCTATTTGAGAATGCTATCGCGCTGCCTTAAAGAGAATGATGCATGAGGAATGTGTATGCAAAGAAATATAAGAAGAAAGAGATGAGCGTCTGCCCATAAGTACTCGAGCCAGAAGTTGACGGGAGATCAAAGTTGCGCCGAACAACTGAACTCCGGATCAGGATGGTACAACTTGTACAAAGTCAGAGTCAAATGCACGAAATATTTGTCTTGAAACATTCGAATGACACAGAAAGCTTCTTCACGCATTATCAGATGTCTCAAAAGCGTGTTCTTGATAAGACAAGATAAGCCGAAACGGAAGCTCTGATTGCACACACTGTCAACGATGTTCTTATTAGCCTTAATTAATCTAAAGGAAACGATATGATAAGCCATGATGTCTGTGGTGAGATTTGGGATATATCTCATCTAAATATTTACATACTTTAAATGAAGATTGCTTATATCTACCTCAAGACATTTTTATGAATATGAAGAAAACTTTTTACGTGAAGTGTACCTTTCCAGTAAAATAAGTCTAAATTTCAGTATATTGCTTGATTTATTTTTTTTCCTTTCATTTCTTGATCTTGCCTTTTATTTGATGATTTTGAAGATCAAAACCAAAATACTTAAACAAAACCAAAATACTTTGAAAATAAACCTGATTAAAAAAAGAAAAAAAAAAAAAAAATCAGTAAAAAAAATTGAAGAGCATGAAGACATGTTCTATCCGGACAGATGCAGGTCCGCGATTAAGGTACTACGAGAGAACCAACAGATTCATAACCCTATTGCATAATAGCAAAAACGCAGTAAGTACTGTAAACGTTCCATCTGTGAAAAAACGATAGCCGTTGTCATCATGCCTTCTTATTTTCCCTATCTATCTACCTATCTGTCTATCTGGATGTCTGTTTCTATGTCCATCTGTCTATCTGCTCTTCGTCGTCATCGTGGCATCATGAAAGAAACTGGACCACTAACAAGCCCTCACAATATACCGCAATATGTTTAACAAGGTAAATATCGTGAACGTTTCCTGTATCGAACGTATACAGTACTACGGCCACGGATGATGATAAAAGATAAGGACGCATTGAATGGCATGACCCACGTGTGGACGACATTGCATAATCCTTAACACCATTTCCAGGAATTAACTGAACATACTACGGAATATCTCCCTTATCTTTTCTGATTAACACGTCACTCCTGCAGTGCTGGGCGTGACGTCGTGTGTTCACTATCTGAGTCCCTTTTTTAACCCATTCTTTGGATCATTCCCCCCTCAACCCCCCTTTCTCCTTTCCTGTTTTTCCTCGAGTCAAATTCCTCCGCCCATGGAGTGTTCGTTTGCCATGGGAGAAGACGGCGGGAAGAGGCGTTCTCAGTTACTCCTATACATATACAGTTATACCTACAAATTCACATTGATAGTCACTAAATACTCACATACTCGCAAACACAACTACATACAAACAAAAACACACAAATATATATGCAATAATGGACACAAAAGAAATGCAGACAACCACTCAAATCCAGGTTAGCTTTCACTTCCTGAGTAAATTATTAGCATTTTACAATCTCTCTGTTGAGTTCCTTGACTGCGCTACTGTGTACCAATCCCACTGTGGTGTCACCGATGAGATAATGCACTGTAAGCTATATAAAGGCCTGTCGAGATATTCACACTATTGGGGTATTTCTAATCAAATGAGGAACTAATCAAACCAGTTCCAATATTCGTATATGTGAGAAACTCATCTGTGCTTTAAGTATTCAGAAATAGATACACATGCGTCATTATATGCACAGTTAGATCAATGATGATATGATATAGATCTTTGCATCAGAATAAAACACTCACTTTCCTAAAGAACACTCAAGTGCACTATCTGTGTATCGCCCCGACTCCACCCACACATCTGATACAACCCCGCCCCACTCACTCTCTCGTTATATCACTGCCTCTAATCTGTGCATTCTCTCTTTCTCTCTCTCTCTCTTCATCTCTTTCTCGCTAGCATCCTCTTACTTTCTCTCATCTACCTCTGTATCTATTTGTCTCTTTATCTGCCACCGATTTGTCCTTTACACTATCTATTCTCGTGCCTGTCTTATTCCGCCAGTTCGTTGTCATTGACCCTTATCAACCAGGGCATAGGTCGAGATCATTCGGGAAGGAGGAAGCCGCCACCACAAAACGTTTATCACGAAGATGTCTTCATCGTGTCGTCGACACGCTCGCCTGTTCATTACCTGATCTTTCTTTTGTTATGAAAATCAAGGCAGCTGTGCAAACCTTTGAATTGCCTGAAGAGGGTATTAAGACATAGGGCTTAGGAATAGCGTTGAAGATCTTGTCGTACACGGCATAGACGTAATGCAGTGACGTCATAGACATGGCCAAACGTTTTCTCAACACATTATGCAATTTTTGGCAGTATAAAAGGGTCGAGGGAGACCATGGAGGAACACTTCCATTCTACACTTCACTCGAGAAGCGTGGAAGATCCACACTGTGAACATGGCGGGTTGGCGGTCCTTGTGCGTTTGGTTGCTTTTGGCGGCGTCGCTGGCGGCCGCGACGCCCGTGGGACGGTCGCCCTCCTCCGCCGTTCCCGTCATCCGGAACGGAACTCGGCTCGAAATCAGTCCCGCGGAGAGGACGTTCGTGTTCTGCTCGGCGGAACTGGAACCCATCGCCGACCTCCACCACTACCAGGTGCGTGTATATATGTTCGAGTATATTACTTCGGGAATGAAATATTATTTAGGCTCTTCCCAAGTGTGCAAATGTAAATATTTGGCAATAGGCAATCATATAATTCCTCTATCTTTTAACATATCTACATATAGGTTTATGCACACATGCATTACCACACGGAAAGACAGAAATAGTGAAATCATGAATGAATTTAGTGTTAATTAACTTCCTCGAGTTCAACATTCATTTATAAAACCCATCGAAGATATCAATGATAGCAGAAAAGACGATAATCCGCGTTTGCTCTGTCCGAAGATAGTGAATGTGCGTAAGTGCGCCAAGTCGTAGCTACACTATTTGGTTGACTGCCTGGTGTCCATGGAGCAATTTAGAACTTTGTGAGCGATATACTTGTACTTATGTGGAGTAAAAATTTAGTGGTTTATCGGTGTGATAAATGAGTGATTGTGATGTTTAAAAATAATACATGCACTAGTTTTTGCACTATTTACATGATTTGAAATATTAAAGAAGTCAGTAGTATTTTAAGTGAGTTATTGCGTTTCGGGATATAGATGCACACATTGCATTCTGAAATTTTAGCAATATATTCATACCACAAATCGGTCACACAAGATTCCTCGTACATAACTTTTCTTCATAAAACTCAGTAAATACTTACTGTTTAACTGAAAATATATTGGATCATATAGGGAGTGGTACATGTCCCAAGCCTAATGACGTCACGATAGAGATAAAAAGGGAGGTGAAGTCCACAGAGCGACAGTAGCTGCCCACCTTCCACGGCGATCGTGGCAGAGCCCGAGCGCTCTCAAGCCCTCCAGAGAAGCCCTCCAGGCATGTCCAAACTCGAAGGCTCGTCCTCCACACGGCTGTTTTTGGGTAATATCTGAGTTTAATGTCGAAAAGATTCGGTCATAGTCTAAGGTGAAAATCTTTTTTTATATACTTTAGATTATCCTGTGATATAAATCGCTCTAATTTCTTCACTATTAAAGTAGAATAATGGTCACACACATATGCACATACACATATATATATACACACACAAGTTTATGTATACATATATATATATATATATATATATATATGTATATATATATGCTTATGTATTTTTAAGCTTTAAGCAAGAAACACCTTGAATGAGTTGATGAAAACTAAATATCTTACTGTTTTTGACAGCCGGCCAGTTGGGAAATGCAGAAACAACAGAGGCCGAGCCTCCTGGAATTAGGAAAGGGCGGAGATGTGAGAGCGGATGAGTTTCGCCATGAGGAAAAGGTATAAGGAATCCTCGTTGCTTACTTTTTATTGAACTTTTTTCAGTTTATACTATATTTATCTTCAAAAAAGTTGTATTGATTATTGCCACCTTCAAAAAAAGTTTAATTGATTGCTGCTATCTTTAAAATTAAACGCTCTTCTATTAAGCAAAATGTATAAATAACTAACTAAATATTGTGATGTTGCATTGCCCTTTACTAAAATGTTCTTAATTCATCATATATGTCACTTTGGTGTGTTACTGGTGATGGTTATGATCTTGATGGTATTAACACTCTTAATATCACCAGAACCTTTATGCATGAGGGTGACCTTTATGTGTGCTTTGCTTACTTTTCTTTTTCTTTCTCTCTCTGTTGGATTACGTTGCAAATATCCTCCGTATTTCCCGACGCGCGATTGCCACAAAGTCTTTCGATAACGAAGCGAAAAGCGGATTTCGAACATTGACTTGAGGTTCTAGTTTTCATTTTCGCGTTCGGTTTGGCTCTCAAAAGGACTGAATCGAAAATGATTTGAACACGTGGATGCGATACTGTTACCTACGTATGCGGTGAGTGTTGGCTTGTATGTGCGTCTGTCCTAATTTTGATGTTTGATAGGCATTCGAATGGTAATTGTTTATATTGAAATCCATTTCAGATGCCTTTGGTCGTTTAACTTTTGTCTCAAACATTACATACAGTTGTTTATACACATATATATATATATATATATATATATATATATATATATATATATATAACAACTAAGAATTAATGTTGAGTGACTATTTGAGTTGTGTCAGTCACCGGTCTCCATCTCTTACAGCTTATTCTCATTCATTTATCACAAATTTTAATATTCATATATATATATATATATATATACATATATATACATATATATACATATATATATATAATGCGTCATAGTCTGTTCTCATACATCACATCTTCATTTTAAGAATACATCATACATCATTTTACAGCTCACCAATTTTTCCTTTTAATCACTACCTAACACATCATACTTTCACATATATTTTGGTGATCAACTGAGCTTATCCCTCATGTCTAAACAATTACAAAATATGATTCTGAACATATCAACTTCTCAACGTATAAAGTTTTTCAGCAATTAATATTTGGTTCATAAGCGATGAGTGATAATGTGAATGACATTCTTATTACTACTTAACAGCTCCCACTACAGCTGCCCCTACAGCCGCCCCTACAGCTGGCCCTCCCTCGGTACCTACATGGAGCTACAAGGGTGAAGGAGGTAAATAACCATAAATAATTCAGTACTGTATTCCGTGAAGACAAAATTTTGGGTTCTAAGAATTTAGCATCATTAACACTGTACGAAAATGAACCTGTACTTTACATTTCTGTAACTTTATAACTGATAATGCATAATTCCGATACACAGAAGATTCAAGCTTAGATCAAATATAAAACGGCTATTCGTTCCCTTTGATAGTTGTACTTGTCCTGCTAACAGGTCCCGAGAACTGGGCCACATTGTTCCCCAACTACTGTGCTGGCAGCAGTCAGTCCCCAATCGCCCTGAATGGCCTCGAAGCCACTGCCACCAGTTCCTCCGATGCGTGGGTGCTGGAGAAATACGACACTGTCCCCGATGACATGAAGATCGAAAACAATGGACACTCAGGTACCCTGATACATGTATAGAAATATTTTGACGGAATTCTCTTATTTTCATAAAGGGCGGCATGAGATTTTTTGTGCAAGGTGTCGCTGTCCTGGTTTTAAAGTGAGATATATTTATACTTTTTTTCAATTTGTGAAAGTCTGGTTCCATTCCTCTTCCAGCCAAGGTTGCGTGGACCGTGACGAACACCACAGACCTTCCCTCCGTGAGCGGCGGAGAGTTGGGCGGAAAATACGCCCAGTTCCATTTCCACTGGGGCAGCATCAGCACACAGGGCTCGGAACATACCATCAATGGAATCGCGTGAGTTGATGTGCAGTTGTAGATGCCGAACCACTCAATGTATCAGTATACGACGCGAAATACTATCAGCTACTTGATGGAGCTTAGCTAAATGATTGCCACCCATCCAGATACGCTGCCGAGCTTCATCTGGTGCACTTCAAGACTGAGTATGGTTCCCTTGGCAACGCGATCGCGTATGAAGATGGTCTTGCTGTGTTGGGCATTATGCTCCTTGGCGGTCTGATTGACAATCCCGATTTAACACCAATCATCGACGGGCTCGCTACCATCAAAAATTCAGGTTTGGAACAATAAGTTCAGCAACTTTTTATGGTTAGCAATACGAAAAGCAAGTGCGGTTATATCGTAAATGTAAGTTTGTAATGATGTTAAAGTCTGACAATATGTTATATGACACAAAATAGTCTTCTTAGGGTTGAAGCCCTACCTATGTAATTTACGACTGAATTCACTGTTGGTATTCAGGTGATGAAGAATACCTGGCAACGAAGTTCCCTCTGCAAGACCTCCTGCCAGCGAACACCAACACCTTCTACAGATACCAAGGTTCCTTGACAACTCCCACGTGTAACGAGATCGTGACTTGGACTGTCTTCCAAGACCCCATTACTATTTCTGAGAGTCAGGTCAGTGCAAACGAGAAGAGTAATCAGAGATACGTAGTAAATGATAAATAGGTAGTAATGATACGGATAATGGTGTTATAGTAATGGAAACAAGAATATAACGATGATTATGGCAAGCATAATTGTCGTAAAAATCAGGCCAAACTGCCTCCTTCTAATCTGTCTCTTTCTCGGCCATTTGAGCACCCGAGGGCTTCTCGGGGACGACGGAGAGCACCACATTGAAGACAATCCACGTTCAGTGCTCCCTCAACGGCCGCACGGTGAGTGAAGGGGGAAACAAGGGGGAAAAAGCTTAGGTTAGAGGGGAAGTGGCGGGAAAAGAGGAAAATTAATGGATACGAACGTGTCACAATATCAGATAAACTATTTTACCGAAATTATTAAAGTAATAATGATTATGTTTCCCAACAGGTCGAGAAAATCACCGTGTCATAATTCATGACATTGACCGGCCAAGAATGAGGACGACGAGCTAAGAACAAACTGCTGGACGAAAATGGAAGTGTGTGAGACAGTGAAGAGGAATACGAAGATGAGAGAGAGAGAGAGATAGAGTTGATAATAGCAGATTAATCTTGGCATTTCTGACTAGTTTTAAGTGATAATGGGTACGTTTTTCCACATTTCTGGTTAATTCCAAAGATTTGTGGTTCGATGGCTTCGATTTCTGCAACAGTATTGAATCGAAGAATATCTTTGTTGTTTTGGTCTAGGGTTATTATCGTTTCAATAAATACAGATTGCTTTCTTTGTGTTTTAATAAACTCTAACCATTTATGTATATATATATATATATATATATAAACATTCAGTTATTCTACCGAATATAACTGTAATGATAGTGTGCCACTACTACCAAATAGTCCACCACCAAGGTAGGGGCGTAGCCTAAAATGAGTCTTTGGAACAAGTGGAAAAGATAATATGTTCAACCACCGCAGTCAAGTAGGAAAAGCTAAGATGACTAGGGCAGATTCCACACTTGATATTTCTGGGAAAAGAATAAAGTCAGTTGTTAATCCTGAAGTCAGTTCACAATCTCATCTTGTTAACTGAGTCAGTGTAAGACCGGGTATGGCCATCAAGAAGCCTACTCCAGTGCCAAAATTGTACCAAACGATTCGGATAATTCCTCGGTAGTATAAGTATTATTTTTTCTCACATTGTGCCCATTATGGTGATTATGTATAAGATGAACTGTTTGTGATGGGTATAAGATTACTCTAATATCCACACATAGAGAAATATAAGGTTGGTGTCAAACACAGCAGCTGATACTATAACAATATATTATAACTTCAGTATTATGACACGATATAATATATATATATATATATATATATATATATATATATATAAATATAACAAGAAATGACTCTGGAAATAAAGATCGAGATTAGCACTAGTTCACAATCGTAGATGCTGGAGTGCGAATAGTTGGTATTGGCGGTTAAGGTCAAGGACCCCGAGTGTCTTCGCTATCGTCAGTATATCTCAGGACGGCTCGCTAGGCGGGGCGATGAGCCGTCTACAGGAAAATAGGCGTAGCTCTTCCAAGTGTCAGCTAGGGTCGCGATTTCCTGATTGGCTGACTTCGGGTCATCATAATTCATAGGTCCGCCCTTTGGTCAGCCTTTGAGGGTGATATTCCTATGATGGGGAGATGACCAGATTTTCCAGAAGGGCTAAAGTTGCAGGTGCTGCCTTTAACGAATCTTTGTCCGATCCCTGGGAGATATACGAAATCCGATAATTGAGAAGGTCACATCTGTGTATTGTAATTTGATCATGTATCTCAGGTCAGACATATGCTCTGTTGACCGTTAAACATTAATACTTTCATATCGCTCTACCATGCTACCCCAAATCGTCCCGATTTGGTAAGAAATAAAGTAGGAAGCTTTATACTTAACTGAGGATAAGAATTCCTTGATCAGGGGAACTCTATAAGAGTGGTATACGAAGAGACAGCAACATCCGGCAGATTCTTGATTAATGCACAATACTACACGGATTTGCAGCATGGCAGGCCTCGAGATCAGCTCCGGAATTACAGGTTTAACACACCTGGGAGGTGTGCTCTTCTGCATCCGTCAATATCATAACTTGGAAAAAAAAGTACAAGTACCTGGCGCCTTACATGGCTTTAGAGAGGTAAGCGGGGACGTAGGGTAGAAGGCATAGTTCGATATATGAGAAGGAAAATTATTCGTGCAACAATAAAAAAATATAAGTTAGTAATATATCAAATATTGTATCAAAATGGCTTTTATGTTGTTGTTTTTTTGTATTATTATTATTATTATTTATATATATTTTTTGGATTTGATTTTCTTTTTTCTTATAATATTATATGACATGAGGGTAACTGGTATATGCAACAGAATCATGGGTATGTTTTACTTGCTTGTTTTTCAATGCAACTCGCCTGTAGGTGATGCAATAGCACGCTCCCAGGGTTACTAGCAACATACACATTCCGGCGATGGTAACGTATATGGGATAAATGTAGGTTTTGTGGAACGGGCTGAGCGGGGTAAATGCAAGTTGTTGCAAAGTAGGCATCTGTTGAAAGGTTATACTAGGAAGAGAAATGTTATAGGATGGCAATGATACCGACATGGGCTGCAGGTAGGAGACCATTTTAATCTTCCAGTAGAAGTGGGTGTTTGGAATAACATAGATAAGGAAGTTAGTTCACATGAGGCTGGAAGAACAAAAGTACCTTGTAGAACAACATCAGGGTTATGCTTGATACACATAACTGTAGTTGTAGTACCCTTGAAGTAAAATAATAGGGTAATGTCGGGAAATGAGAGAAGAAACGGCCTAACCGAACCACGGATTTCAGAGAATGTGCACTGACCTATAATGTTATGGTTTGTAATGAGTGTCAGAGCAAGATGGCATGTTTGTGTCAAGTGCCAGAGGCGAGCAAAGTGCAAACAAATGTTCGAGGAGTGGTCTTTGCACAGTTATCTAAGAAATCTGCTGGTGGGAAAGAAATAGACTGGCCGTGAAGGGATTTTAGGATGAGTGAATGTTGTGTGTTTAAAGTGAAGAAAGTGTTATTTGTTTTGTATGGGAATGGGTAAATGAAATAAGCCTTGAAGGTAGCTTTAGGGGAGAGTGGGATAAGTACAGAGAGACCTGAAATTGTGAGGTAAGATTTTAGAGTAGAGTAGAACTGAATTCGTTGCCTTAGAGGAAAAAGAGACTTAACATTAGCAGAGGAGATATTGCAGTAACAGGCAAGTCATGTGGAGTAATGAGACTGGGAAGCACTTCGCCTGCTGTTGCTGAAATCAACGAGTTGGTTATTGAGTTAATATTATTCATAATCTTATTAATTGCCACTTGGTAAGATAGCACGTTAAACGCAAGCTCTGTGAAATGGTTAGAGTTATTGAGCTTTGTGGAGAGGTTTTCAAAGGTTGAGTTAACGCTGTGAAATGCTCTCTGTAACTCGTGAACATTAGTGGCAATAGTGTTGACGGCATGAATCGATGCGTCAAATCTGTGAGTAATTGTTCTGAGGTTATTCTGATATTCTGAAAACTTAGAAGTGAAAGTATCATCATCTACAACGCCAAATAACGCGTGGGCAATCTTTCCGACAGCATTAATTAATCCTCGCTGTGAACGATGTTCTACAAAAGAAGAAAGTTGATTATGGATAGAATTAAGTGCACTGTCAAGAAGAGAGAATTGCTGCTGCGTTAACTGTTCACGAGTTACCTGCGCTTGAAGTGATGCTATCTTACGTAGGTGGAAGGTAGCCAGACCGGAGAAATCAGCAATCGGCTGAAGCGAAATTTTGATTTCCACATTGTTTGTTATTGGTAAGACTATCCCAAGGTCCTCAACGAAGGCTCCTGGTATTGCACGAAGTCTAGGGGGTAGGGCATGTTGATCGGCAGACGACAAAGCGAAGAATGATAAGCCCAAGAGGAGTAAGGTCTGGAAGATAAAAATCAATTAGTGTTCGTCGGCCGGGGGAGAATAGTACTTGTGAGCAAGCTTTAGGACGTCGAAATGAGACCAAGATTGTTCACCTGACTGTATGCATTTAATGTAGGCCTTGTTGTTCTTTACACTAATTACTCTAAATGGACCTTCAAATCTAGGAGCAAGCTTTGACTTAATATTGAGTGGTTGGTTGACTTTTCTAAATACTAATGCTCCAACTTCAATGTCCTTGTGGCGGGCCACTTTGTGTTGAAATGACAGTATTTTATCTCTGGAATTAGTCAAATGCTTCTTTGTGATCTGAAAGATGGACTTGTTTCTATTTAGGAGATATTCAGCATAATTATCATTATATGAAGGAACTTGACTTTCATCAAAGAGGTCATAGGGTAGTCTTTTATCCATTCCATATAAAAGAAAATGTGGGGTATCACCTAAGGAAGAATGGAATGTACTGTTAATACAAGACTGGATTGTCAATAGTGATTCATCCCATGTGTCCGATGTCGCATCGACAAGCGATCTCATTAATGAGAGGATGGAGGAGTTGAGCCTTTCTGTAATACCATTACTTTGTGGGCGGTAAGGGAGAATGTTAACACGAGTTACATTCATGATATCACATAACTTATCCATGACTTTGTTATGAAATTCAGTCCCGTTATCAGTTGAAAAATACATGGGGGCTGAATGTCTATGACAGAAGCCGTGAAAAGCATGTGCAATAACATTTGCTGTTTTGTTGGGCACGGGGAATAGTTCACAAAAACGAGTGAAGTTATCAATGAAGACTAAAATATAACGATTTCCATTGCGAGAAGGTAGAAAACCTGACAGTGTGTCGCAAGAGACCTTCTGGAAAGGAAAGTCTGGAACGTCATATTTCAATGCAGGGGCTGGGTCATTGGTATTTCCTTTGTAATAAGAGCATTGCTTACAAGACTGAACATGCTTAGCAACTTTGCTAATAAGGTGTGGGAAGAAGAAGCGTTGCTGAGCTAAGTGAATTGCCTTATACTTACCACAGTGTGCAGCTTCTTTCGACTCATGGAAAAGAGGAAGGATTCGACCTTCAAGAGATTCAGGAATAACTACAAGCTTACGAGATGCCTTAAGCTTTCTTGTCCTATATCGAGACTTGTAGCAAAGTAGACCGTTAGCATCGAGGTAAAGTTGATTTACTCGAACATGTCTGCTAGGGGGAGGTCTTTCATTCTTTTCTAAGGCTTGAATTAAGGGGATGTACAGATTATCATTACGTTGCGCTATCCGGATCTCGTCCTCCGTGGGTGGGTCCATGGGAGGTACGGCTGGGGCAGCTAAGACCGGGGCGGTAACAGAATGAATGGGGTCGGAACGCAACCACAATACGTGCAGACCGGATCTCGTCCTCCGAAGTCTGAACGGTGAAAAGTGGTAGTATTTACCAAGATCGGTGCAATGTCAGAGAATTTCACCTTGCGGGAGGCAAAGGTGGGCGAGGAGCGAGATTCAGGCAGTGCTTGTGAGCGTCGTCAGAGAGAGGAGCGCGTGATAGCGCGTCGGCAACATTTTGTTTCCCGGCAATTAAACAATGGTGACGTCAAACTCTGCAAGAATTTCAATAAGCGCGGGCGTCCATGAGGGTCCCTACCTTTAGATACGGACGTGAGGGGGAATGATCATTGTGCACTTCTATCTGATATTAGTTCTCGAAAATGACGGAGGGCCCATGTGATACTGAGTAGTTCACGGTCCGTCGCGGGATAGCAAGCCCGCTGAATTAAGGGCGACTTGCAAAAGCAATGGGCTGCGTTTTTCCAGAATGGCCATGTTTCTGGTGGAGTACTGCTCCGAGCCCGAGGTTTGAGGCATCAGTGGTGAGGACAAAAAGTGTTCCGAATCGGGGAAGGCTAAGAGTGAAGGCTTAATTGTCGCGGCTTTTTCCTCGTCTGTCCACTGCCAAGTAGTATCCTTTTTATGAAATGTTTGGCGGCGTCGCGATGGACCCGTAACCTAGAATGAACGGCCTGTAAAAACCTAAGTGGCCTAAAAATGGTTTCAATTACTTCTGTTTCTTAGATGTTGGAAAATTGGCAATGGCTATAACTTTTGAAACATTAGGTGCAATACCTTTAGATGACATGGTATGGCCTAAGAATTCTAACTTAGATTTAAAGAACTGACACTTGCTAGGTTGAATACATAATCCTGCAGTTGATAGCCTATTGAAAACTTGGCGCAATTTCTTCGCGTGTTCAGAGAGGGAGGATGAGCAAATTAAAATATCATCTAAATACACGAGGACCTGATCATTAATTAATCCTGATAGTACAAGTGACATTAATCTGCTAAATGTGAGAGGGGAATTGCGAAGGCCAAAAGGGCATACTAAAAATTCAAAGTGTCCCATATGAGTCGAGAAAGCCGTATATGGCACGCTTTCAGGCGCCATAGGAACTTGCAGGAAGCCCTTAGCAAGGTCAATAGTTGAAAAAATCTTATTATTAGAGCCAATGTCTTGCAACAACAATCTAAGATTAGGAATTGGGAATGGTTCTGGCACTGTTACTTTATTCAACTTGCGATAGTCGACCACTGGGCGGAAAGTATTATCCTTCTTTGGAACAAGGAGGAGGGGGGAGGCCCAGGGTGAATTGCTTGGTTGAATAAGATTCATGTCTAACATTGTTTTAACTTCCTTTTCCAAGGCCTGTCGCTTCGAATGAGGGATCTTATAACTCGGTATGTACGAAGGCTTAGCATCAGGCTCGAGGGTAATGGAGTGTTGAAGCAATGTTGTTTTTCCGATAGGACGGTCCTTGGTTGGCAGTACGCTTGGGAATTCTTTAAATAAGGTATTCAAAATATCATATCCTTCATGAAAATCTAAATTTTGCTTTAGAACATGATCAGAGCTCTGCTCATCAGGGGAAGATTATGTTGCAGAAAAACAGGGGAGGTAACAGGTAAATCAAATTCGCAGATAGGCAATTCTGTGAATTCATAAGATATTACAGGTACACTGAAGCGTTAATAGTCAATGGGGCTGAAGATTAAATACGTGCACCTGACATCTATTATTAGTGACATATACAAGGAAGGTAATGTTGCACAACCTTTTACTCGTATATTATCAGGTAATATCAAAGCAGTACCATTTGCCGAAGGACAAGAAACGTCTATCAGTAGATCATGAAATGCCGGAATAGTAGTGGTAGCACTAGCTATAAACTTAGGAGCATTATCATTAGCGGTCCAAGATTTCGCACAGTCGTCAACGTGTTTTGCGCGCGAAGGTTTGGTGATGCGGGCAGCGCAGCAGGAGGAGAGGTGAAGCGAGGGCGGGTGGGAGGGGTAGGGGGGTGGTGGGGAGGAGAGGATGGAAAGTGAGGTGTAGTCATGGTGTGACTATGGTCATGTGTGACTTCATAGATTGCCATTGCGGGTGTGAAGGGGTCGGCATGCGTCCATAGGCAAGAGGGAGTCCTTAACAGGTAGCCCTTGACCATTGGAAAGTAATGCTATTACTCTGAGGGCAGAGGGAGCTGTCTGGGTACGGTATAAGAAATCATGACCCAACAAGAGGTGTCCTGGGGTAAAATTAGATTCTAATACAACAAACTTGTGAGCAAAATTTTCATCATTACTAAGATAAATGTTAAGGACTTTGCTGCCTAAAGCTGATACCTTATCTCCTGTTATCCCGCAAATGGTGGTTTGACTCGGTTGCAAATCTAATGATAATTCAAAATTCCGCAAGGTATTCAACGAGACCACAGAACAAGAAGATCCGGTGTCTAAGAAGAAATATGCAGGCTTGTCATTCAATATAGATGGAAGCAAAGGCGGTTGAGTGATATCATTAGGGATGCAACTAGTTGAGACAATGTGGTGTGTTACCGGTATTGTGCTTGTAGTGTTGCCGTGTCTGGGTGTTTTTGGCTTTTCCCTAAAAAATGGCGGTTTGCTTGGCGTTGCTGGAGCAATCTGTAAGTTTGATCCACCTGGTCAGGGAACGCTGAGCAGTGAGCCCAAGGGTGTGAGCGCGTGCCGTGATAAGGACAGTACGGTGTCGAATAATAAGGAGCTTAAGTACTGTGACCTTTTGCACAACAATTAAAACACTGATCCCTGGTCTGCGCCCACCTGTGACACAAGGTTGTTTACGTCTGGGTACATGAGGTGAGTTAGATGACGGGGGAAAGCGAGTTTTATGTCCCGTATTATATCTGTGAGGGGAGGTTTGTCTTGAGTGTTGTGTTTTCGTGTCATGGTTGTGGAACCGCGGGTTAGGGTTGCGTTGTGGTTTGTCGTTTGGTTGTTTGTGTTTGTTTGTGTTACGCACGGTGTGTTATTCTGGTGTGGTCGTGTTTTCCTTAGTTGCGGGAACGCCTGCATTGACTGATACTGCGGGAGCCTTTTTCGATTGATTTGCAAATTCAAGCCGGGTAACTTCAGTAAATCAGTATCTTCACAGGGTTCCCAAACTTGCTCTTGTACTGAAGTAGGTAAAGAAGCAACTAGAATAGATTTCACCATATACGTCATAGAGGAGACGTGATGGTCGTGAAACAAGGACTTTATGTGGGAGTCATGGTTGTGGGGAATACTCTTAACCCATTTTGAAACTTGAACCCGAAGCGGATTGATAAAGTATTGAATGTCTTCTTCGGACAAGGAAGCAGGCTTTAATTGAATAAGTCTCAAGGAACTGAATATGGTGACTATAATCCATGATCGAATGTAGTGATCAGTCATATCCCGGAAATAACTCCAACTGCGCAATTCGGATGGCAATGTCTTAAAGGCGTTAATCGCGTTACGTACTTTCGCTGAGGTCAGCTCTAAACGTGCTTCAGCCGCGTTCACGCACTTAATGCCGAAAGAGGGGTCATCTCTAGACATTCCACCTTGAATAATCATAGATTCAACATTTTCCAAGAAATCTTCAACCGGAATGGACGAGCCATCAAATTTCTGTACGATATTGAATGTCTGATGAGGTTGGAACGTCATGTTTGAGAAGGGGGGATGGGTGGGGGTCAGGTCAGAGGATGGGTCAGTGGTGGAATTAGCAGTTGAGGTGTTAGTATGGGGGTTCAGGATGACTGGAAACGGGATTGGAGAGAGAATGGGATGGTACAGTATCCAACCTAAAGAAAACTCCTGGTAGTTTCCCTGAGATTTCTGAACACTTTACCACTTCGTAATTCACCATGAGAAGAAGCGAGAAACAAATCCGGTCACTTCACAATAGAAAGAAAAAGAAAAAAAAGTGGGTAACACAAGGCACAACACTAGGGTGGGAAAAACAATTAAGAGTAAGAAAAATGACACGAGGGATATCGACCTTAGTCGCAACTAACCTTCATTACCGATGTCTTCGTCCTGTCTGTCAACTTGATGCGCTGTTTGCTGTGAGACACTGAAAAAAAATTTCGCGATGGTGGTACGTAGCTAATTATTGTACCAATTATTGCGAAAAAAGAAACGTGAGGTTCTTATCTTACGCTGCCACCAGATTATGTGATGGGTATAAGATTACTCTAATATCCACACATAGAGAAATATAAGGTTGGTGTCAAACACAGCAGCTGATACGATAACAATATATTATAACTTCAGTATTATGACACGATATAATATATATATATATATATATATATATATATATATATATATATATATATATATATATATATAAATATAACAAGAAATGACTCTGGAAATAAAGATCGAGATTAGCACTAGTTCACAATCGTAGATGCTGGAGTGCGAATAGTTGGTATTGGCGGTTAAGGTCAAGGACCCCGAGTGTCTTCGCTATCGTCAGTATATCTCGGGACGGCTCGCTAGGCGGGGCAATGAGCCGTCTACAGGAAAATAGGCGTAGCTCTTCCAAGTGTCAGCTTGGGTCGCGATTTCCTGATTGGCTGACTTCGGGTCATCATAATTCATAGGTCCGCCCTTTGGTCAGCCTTTGAGGGTGATATTCCTATGATGGGGAGATGACCAGATTTTCCAGAAGGGCTAAAGTTGCAGGTGCTGCCTTTAACGAATCTTTGTCCGATCCCTGGGAGATATACGAAATCCGATAATTGAGAAGGTCACATCTGTGTATTGTAATTTGATCATGTATCTCAGGTCAGACATATGCTCTGTTGACCGTTAAACATTAATACTTTCATACTGTTTACTCAATTTAGGGGAACCATGTTACTGTGGCTATATATATACTCATTGTAACATTGTAAGTTCCTAAGAATTGAGATATGTATTAACAATAGGGATATGTATCAAGCAGAGAAGAATTTCCTTATATCGTTTTCGAGTCTATGCCTCATATGTATGTGTGTGTGTGTGAATGTATAAATAAGCATATATATATATATATATATATATATATATATATATATATATATATATATATATATATATGTATGTATATATATATATATATATATATATATATATATATATATATATATATATATATGCCGGGGACAAATTCATACCAAAGACATATATATATATACATACATACATACATATATATATATATATATATATATATATATATATATATATATATATATATATATATGTATATATATATATATATGTATATATATATTTATATATATATATATATATATATATATATATATATATATATATATATAATATATATATGTATATATATATAATATTATATATATATATATATATATATATATATATATATATATATATATATATATGTATATATATATAATTTATATATATATATATATATATATATATATATATATATATATATATATATATATATATATATGTATGTATATATATAATTATATATATATGTAAATATATAATTATAAATATATTCATGAATGTATATATATATATATGTATATATATATATATATATATATATATATATATATATATATATATATATATATATATATATATATATATATATATATATATATATATATATAAACTTGTTATGCCAACACTTTCCTTTGCCATCATGAACAAGCTTATTGAATAACTGTCCTGGAGAATTTCCTCAAACCTATTTTATATCGTCGTTACATGGATGATACGTTCTTACTCTTTAATGACCCTCTCATTACTAACCCTTCCTTTCATACTTGAATTCACAACATC
>BOPN01001936.1:202442-209942 GCA_017312705.2 Penaeus japonicus
TAGGCTTCTTAAGTTTTGTTTCAAATATTCCACACAGTTGTTGAATGATTATCATATTTGTGTCAGTCAACAATCTTTATTTTGCACAGCTTATTCTCATCCATTTATCACTAATTTGATTATTCTTATAAAAAAATATATCTAAAGCATCACCGGCTGTTCTCTCACATCTACATTATCTTCATCTTATAAATATATTACACATATATCACACAGGTCGCCATGTTTCCATTTCAATCAACACTTAACATACTGTAATTTCATGTACATTTTGATGATGAACTGAGCTTATCCCTCATCTCGTATAGCGTTAGTCGGGAGTGTTGAGGGGGTGAAAATGTTTAGGCAATTGCAAAGTAAATTTCTGAACATATTGATTTCTCCACATATCATGTTCATTTTATACTGATACTTAGTTCATAAGCGGTGAATGGTAATGTGAGTGACATTCTTATTACTACTTAACAGCTCCCACTACAGCTGCCCCTACAGCCGCCCCTACAGCTGGCCCTCCCTCGGTACCTACATGGAGCTGAATGAAGGAGGTAAATAACCGTATATTACTCAATACTGTATTCCGTGAAGACAAAATTTTGGGTTCTAAGAATTTAGCATCTGTATCACTACGAAAATGGACCTGTACTTTACATTTCTGTAACTTTATAACTGATAATGCATAATTCCGATACACAGAAGATTCAAGCTTAGATCAAATATAAAACGGCTATTCGTTCCCTTTGATAGTTGTACTTGTCCTGCTAACGAGTCCCGAGAACTAGAGCCTATTGTTCCCCAACTACTGTGCTGGCAGCAGTCAGTCCCCAATCGCCCTGAATGGCCTCGAAGCCACTGCCACCAATGATTCCTCCGATGCGTGGGTGCTGGAGAAATACGACACTGTCCCCGATGACATGAAGATCGAAAACAATGGACACTCAGGTACCCTGATACATGTATAGAAATATTTTGACGGAATTCTCTTATTTTCATAAAGGGCGGCATGAGATTTTTTGTGCAAAGTGTCGCTGTCCTGGTTTTAAAGTGAGATATATTTATAATTTTTTCAATTTGTGAAAGTCTGGTTCCATTCCTCTTCCAGCCAAGGTTGCGTGGACCGTGACGAACACCACAGACCTTCCCTCCGTGAGCGGCGGAAGTTAGGGCGGAAAATACACCTTCGCCCAGTTCCATTTCCACTGGGGCAGCATCAGCACACGGGGGCTCCGGAACATACCATCAATGGAATCGCGTGAGTTGATGTGCAGTTGTAGATGCCGAACCACTCAATGTATCAGTATACGACGCGAAATACGATCAGCTACTTGATGGGCTTGCTTCTAAATGATTGCCACCCATCCAGATACGCTGCCGAGAGCTATCTGGTGCACTTCAAGACTGAGTATGGTTTCCCTTAACAACGCGATCGCGTATAGAGGAGTGGTCTTGCTGTGTTGGGCATTATGCTCCTTGGCGGTCTGATTGACAATCCCGATTTAACACCAATCATCGACGGGCTCGCTACCATCAAAAATTCAGGTTTGGAACAATAAGTTCAGCAACTTTTTATGGTTAGCAATACGAAAAGCAAGTGCGGTTATATCGTAAATAACGGATTTGTAATGATGTTAAAGTCTGACAATATGTTATATGATCCAAAATCCCCCTGTATTAGGTTCAGCCTATATCATTTATAACTGGAATTCACTGTTGGTATTCAGGTGATGAAGAATACCTGGCAACGAAGTTCCCTCTGCAAGACCTCCTGCCAGCGAACACCAACACCTTCTACAGATACCAAAAGGTTCCTTGTAACCACGTGTAACGAGATCGTGACTTGGACTGTCTTCCAAGACCCCATTACTATTTCTGAGAGTCAGGTCAGTGCAAACGAGAAGAGTAATCAGAGATACGTAGTAAATGATAAATGGGACCAAAAGCATGTGGTGATATTATTAAAGGATAATGGTGTTATAGTAATGGAAATAAGAATATAACGATGATTATGGCAAGCATAATTGTCGTAAAAATCAGGCCAAACTGCCTCCTTCTAATCTGTCTCTTTCTCGGCCAACGAGCAATTCGAGGGCTTCTCGGGGACGACGAAGCCCACATTGAAGACAACTACCGCCCAGTGCTGCCCCTCAACGGCCGCACGGTGAGTGAAGGGGGAAACAAGGGGGGAAAGCTTAGGTTAGAGGGGAAGTGGCGGAAAAAAAGGAAGATCAAGCAATGAATACGAACGTGCCACAATACCAAATGAATTATTTTGGACAAGGTAATGGCTATTTCTTACCGAAATTATTAAAGTAATAATGATTATGTTTCCCAACAGGTCGAGAAAATCACCGTGTCATAATTCTTCAAGACATTTACCGGCCACGAATGAGGACGACGAACTAAGAACATACTGCTGGACGAAAATGGAAGTGTGAGACAATTAAGAGGAATACGATTTAAGCAACAGTATTGAATCGAAGAATATCTTTTTTGTTTTGGTTAAGGGTTATCATCCTTCAATAAATACAAATTGCTATTTTTGCGTTTTTATGGCGTATATCTATACACATTTAATAAATGGCAAACACACACACAAACACACACACACATATATATACATATAGCCGAGATATATGTTTATATTTATGTATATTCATTTGTATATATATATATATATATATACATATATATATATATACATATATATATATATATATATATATATATGTATATATATATATATATATATACATATATATATATACATATATATATATATAGGTATTCACTCTACTACCAAATAGTCCACCACCAAGGTAAGGGGCGTAGTTCTAAAAGAGTCTTTGGAACAAGTGGAAAAGAGAATATGTTCAACCACCGCAGTCAAGTAGGAAAAGCTAAGATGACTAGGGCAGATTCCACACTTGATATTTCTGGGAAAAGAATAAAGTCAGTTGTTAATCCTGAAGTCAGTTCACAATCTCATCTTGTTAACTGAGTCAGTGTAAGACTGGTATGGCCATCAAGAGAAGCCTACTCCAGTGCCAAAAATTGGCACCAAACGATTCGGATAATTCCTCATTGGCCTAAGTATTATTTTTTCTCACATTGTGCCCATTATGGTGATTATGTATAAGATGAACTGTTTGTGATGGGTATAAGATTACTATAATATCCACACATAGAGAAATATAAGGTTGGTGTCAAACACAGCAGCTGATACTATAACAATATATTATAACTTCAGTATTATGACACGATATAATATATATATATATATATATATATATATATATATATATATATATATATATATATATATATATATATATATAACAAGAAATGACTCTGGAAATAAAGATCGAGATTAGCACTAGTTCACAATCGTAGATGCTGGAGTGCGAATAGTTGGTATTGGCGGTTAAGGTCAAGGACCCCGAGTGTCTTCGCTATCGTCAGTATATCTCAGGACGGCTCGCTAGGCGGGGCGATGAGCCGTCTACAGGAAAATAGGCGTAGCTCTTCCAAGTGTCAGCTTGGGTCGCGATTTCCTGATTGGCTGACTTCGGGTCATCATAATTCATAGGTCCGCCCTTTGGTCAGCCTTTGAGGGTGATATTCCTATGATGGGGAGATGACCAGATTTTCCAGAAGGGCTAAAGTTGCAGGTGCTGCCTTTAACGAATCTTTGTCCGATCCCTGGGAGATATACGAAATCCGATAATTGAGAAGGTCACATCTGTGTATTGTAATTTGATCATGTATCTCAGGTCAGACATATGCTCTGTTGACCGTTAAACATTAATACTTTCATACTTTTTACTCAATTTAGGGGAACCATGTTACTGTGGCTATATATATACTCAAATGTAACATTGTAAGTTCCTAAGAATTGAGATATGTATTAACAATAGGGATATGTATCAAACAGAGAAGAATTTCCTTATATCGTTTTCGAATCTATGCCTCATATGTATGTGTGTGTGTGTGAATGTATAAATAAGCATATATATATATATATATATATATATATATATATATATATATATATATATATATATATATATATATATATATGCCGGGGACAAATTCATACCAAAGACACATATATATATATACATACATACATACATATATATATATATATATATATATATTATATATATATGTATATATATATATATATATATATATATATACTATATATATAAATACATACCAATACATATATATATATATATGTATATATATATATATATATATATATATATATATATATATATATTATATATGTATATATATAATTCTTATATATATATGTAAATATATAATTATAAATATATTCATGTATGTATATATATATATATATATATATATATATATATATATATATATATGCCGGGGACAAATTCATACCAAAGACATATATATATATATATATACATACATACATATATATATATATATATATATATTATATATGTATATATATAATTCTTATATATATATGTAAATATATAATTATAAATATATTCATGTATGTATATATATATATATATATATATATATATATATATATATATATATATATATATATAAACTTGTTATGCCAACACTTTCCTTTGCCATCATGAACAAGCTTGGTTGAATAACTGTCCTGAGAATTTCAAACCTATTTTATATCGTCGTTACATGGATGATACGTTCTTACTCTTTAATGACCCCTCTCACATTAACCCTTCCTTTCATACTTGAATTCACAACATCCCAATATTAAATTCACCTGTGAAATTGAACAAAATAATGAACTAGCATTCCTTGATACCTGCATAAGTTTTCGTAACAACTGCTTCTTCGCCAGTGCTTACAGGGAGCCCACATTCACTGGCCTTGGACTTCACTATCTAAGCTATATTCCCCATATTTACAAGTTAAACAACCTTACAACACTTATCAACCAAGCATATAACATCTGTTTTACTTGGACCAGTTTTCATAAAGAAGTTTCATTCTTAAAGGATTATTTCACTACAAATGGGTACCCATCTTACCTATTTTATAAAGCACTACGCAATTTCCTGTGTCAGAAATTCCACCCGAAACCTGTACCAACCACAGTCAACAAACACATTAAATATATAAAACTTCCATATATGGGCCGTCTTAGTTTTGATCCTAGAAAATCATTAAATAAAATTCTCAGACAATGCTATCCTCAGATCTGTTTTCGGTTTGTTTATACAATTCTAATCCTATCGGAAATTTCATTTAAAAAAAGAGAAAAGTGCGACTCTGAACTAAGTTCGAATGTGGTTTACCTTTTTACTTGTCCTAGCTGTTAGGTTAGGTACGTGGGGAGGTGACGGAGAATACTCCGTCACCGCACTCTCGAACACAAAGGCAAGTCAATCAGGACAGGCCTACAGCTGAGTAAACCACCCTTCTCAGCAATTAGAGAGCACTCTCACCTCCACAATCACCCCTTTAACAATACTGATTTCAAAATCTTAACCTCCCACCTAAACAGATTTGATCTGATCGTAGCAGTCACTTCACATCCTAACCATGAAACCACAACTGAACAATACCCACATCATCCGCCCTGTTTACCATTTAAACTACCAACCACCCATTCCTTTGGTTAGTACCCTTTACTGAGTCTAGCCGCCGTGGTGAACGGACGTGTTTTTGCCTCCTCTCCACCGCCGCCAAACAACTCAGCAAACCATGACACCTCGTGGTCCCGCACAGTCAGAGGGAAATCTGACCACCCTCCCCGGGTCAACGGGGGCCAGCCAGGGAGCTTCCCCGGTGCTTCCTCGAGCAGCTAGCTCGAGCTCTAACCCCCAGAGTGAAAGGGGACCCTTGGCCCAGGGTATCGTGCCCCCTTCCCAGGGTAATGGGACCTCTGCTCGAGGAAACGGGCCCCTTGGCAGCGCGGGTCAAAGCTACCCCCCCGCCCACGGTGATGGGCACCCCAACGGCAACCAGGGTAAAGGTTGCCCCCCCGCCCAGGGCAAAGGGTGTTATAGCAGCCCTAGCAACCACAGCAACCCCTCCAGTGAAAACAGTGACGACAGTGAAATGAACACAAACAGAAAAGCCATTTATCAGATAGGCAATATCACAATAGTGCTGAACACCATCCTGTGCTTCATTGCAACGAAAAAAGCATGGGCACGGATGGTCCTGTGTGATCAGATCAGGAAATTGTACAGCCCTGATGAGATCGATAACGCTCACAGTATTGTTTTAAACATATCAGACTCTAGAAAAACGAGAAACACAACCAGAGACATTAAACGGATGACGAATTTCATAGTGCATACCATGATCGACCAGTGCCTGAATAACAATAATATAGTGTTTGTTACAACAACGACAGACACTCCCGTCACTGATTGGTCCCCACCAAAGAAAACAGGTATTTCTACACCATTTGTGAAACTATTCCTTCATAAGAAACACCAAGATACACAAACCCAACCTGAACCCTCCTTCAGCAGTCAAAATCTTATTGAAAATAAGATAGACTTGCTGATCGGAATGTTCTCCGAACAACAATCTGCACTGAACAGTGTGATTAAGCAAGGTGTGCCTCCCCAGACGCAGGAATGCGGAGAGGAGGCATCCGTCACAACAACCTCAACCCCCTCCCACCACTCAACATCCGATCTCCCAACCCCCACCCATGACCAGTCCACATACGAACCTTTCCCATTTACATCACCTCCCCCTACCAGAATGTCCTCTACCTCCATGCCACAAAATAAGCACACTCAAAACCACTCCTCCCCTACACCTTCCTTGGCAGTATCTATAACCAAACACACACACACACACACACACACACATATATATATATATATATATATATATATATATATATATATATTGTAAGGTATACACCTGTCATGAGGCACCCAAGATATCGTACCCACAGTTCATGAGGCGAATTAGAGCCACTTGGGAGGCAGGAAAAGGCTTAGGGACCAGTATTGTAGGGTCTCGTTCACTCCTCAAAGTCCACGAATCTCAGAGAGTCGTAAGAAAGTGGTAGCGGGTATAAATCCCCGAGATCCCATCAATAACTACTCGTGGGGGTACCATGATCTGAGTCACTTCAAAAGGTCTTTATGGCTCGGCCTAATAGTAAAAGCAATAAAACTGAAAAAAATGCAAAGAATAAAACGGGAAGTCGCTATAATAAAATAAGAGGGCAACGTAAAGGCAGATGAGTGAGCAGAAGGCTCCGAGAAAACTGAAACGGTACGTAAAAATAAGTAAAAAAGACTAAAATTCAAAGTGACAGTACTAAGAGTGACCTCACGAACACATGGTAGATGTAAACACCTTGAAGGTCCCGAGGACGGTCCCAGCATCAAACATAAACTAAAACTAGATTAATAAAAACAATAGACAACGTCCAGCAAATGTAACCTAGGCAAGTAATGTAAGAGGGCTCGGACAACCTCTGGTCAGGTCTCGTCTGTAGCTGCAGTA
>BOPN01001936.1:214942-222442 GCA_017312705.2 Penaeus japonicus
ATGATTCTGAACATATCAACTTCTCAACGTATAAAGTTTTTCAGCAATTAATATTTGGTTCATAAGCGATGAGTGATAATGTGAATGACATTCTTATTACTACTTAACAGCTCCCACTACAGCTGCCCCTACAGCCGCCCCTACAGCTGGCCCTCCCTCGGTACCTACATGGAGCCATACAAGAAGGAGGTAAATAACCATAAATAATTCAGTACTGTATTCCGTGAAGACAAAATTTTGGGTTCTAAGAATTTAGCATCATTAACACTGTACGAAAATGAACCTGTACTTTACATTTCTGTAACTTTATAACTGATAATGCATAATTCCGATACACAGAAGATTCAAGGTTAGATCAAATATAAAACGGCTATTCGTTCCCTTTGATAGTTGTACTTGTCCTGCTAACAGGTCCCGAGAACTGGGCCACATTGTTCCCCAACTACTGTGCTGGCAGCAGTCAGTCCCCAATCGCCCTGAATGGCCTCGAGCCACTGCTACCAGTTCCTCCGATGCGTAAGGTTATAAATGATGAATATCTCGTCCCTGATGACATGAAGATCGAAAATAATGGACACTAGGTACCCTTGATACATGTATAGAAATATTTTTGACGGAATTCCTCTTTATTTTCATAAAGGGCGGCATGAGATTTTTGTGCAAGGTGTCGTCCTGGTTTTAAAAAGTGATATATTTATACTTTTTTCAATTTGTGAAAGTCTGGTTCCATTCCTCTTCCAGCCAAGGTTGCGTGGACCGTGACGAACACCACAGACCTTCCCTCCGTGAGCGGCGGAGAGTTGGGCGGAAAATACACCTTCGCCCAGTTCCATTTCCACTGGGGCAGCATCAGCACACAGGGCTCGGAACATACCATCAATGGAATCGCGTGAGTTGAGGTTGTAGATGCCGAACCACTCAATGTATCAGTATACGACGCGAAATACGATCAGCTATCGAGTGAGTTTGTTAATGATCGTACACCCATCCAGATACGCTGCCGAGCTTCATCTGGTGCACTTCAAGACTGAGTATGGTTCTCGGCAACGCGATCGCGTATGAAGATGGTCTGCTGTGCTGGGTACTATGCCCTGGCGGTCTGATTGACAATCCCGATTTAACACCAATCATCGACGGCCCGCTACCATCAAAAATTCAGGTTTGGAACAATAAGTTCAGCAACTTTTTATGGTTAGCAATACGAAAAGCGAGTGCGGTTATATCGTAAATGTAAGTTTGTAATGATGTTAAAATCTGACAATATGTTATATGATACAAAATAGTCTTCTTAGGGTTGAAGCCCTACCTATGTGGTTATATGTTTCGTATTCGTTCATGACAGCATAAAAATATGAAAAAATAAAGTTGTCTTTTGTCCTCCCATAAAACAGCAATACTTCTATCACATTGAGTATAAAGGAAATAATGAGCTAATATGGATAATATACTACAATTTTAGTCAACTGCAGCACTGATAGAGCCTGTTATATGGCACATATAAGTCTCTAAATTCAATAAAACACACAAAAAATAAAACACAAAAACCGTTCTAGTTTTACAACGAATGACTGAAAGAGAGTGGGATGGTTCAAATTAAATTGCTTCAAGCGGTCTCTCTCTAAAAATAAAACCTATTCTGGAGGTTGGGCAAGCAAATTTATCTCCGTCTGCAATGGGTTAATCCATAATCTACATAGAATCCATTTTTCACAAAGATTGCAGCTTTCGATCCTTTTGGTCCTTTATAGTCATCAGCTGTAACCTTTAAGGCAAAATTAGCTACACTTGGAAATGATGTAGCTCCAAATAAATGCACTATCATTCTATATTCTATTAAATTTGAATCCAGATCTCCTTTATTCCACCTAAGAAAGCGTAGTGAATTTCTGTGGTTAAGCCTTACCTTTACTTGGTGGAACATAGCTTCTATATCACATACAACTACAGCATAATCTATTCTAAATCTACAAAGAACACCAATCAAATTATTTGTCAAGTCTGGACCTAGAAGTAAATTCTTGTTCAATGATTCGTTCTTATAAATGACACTGCAGTCGAAGACCACTCTAATCTTACCAGGTTTCTTTGGATATACTCCATGATGTGGAATATACCACACTTGTCTTTCATTCAAAAATAGATCTTGATTAGGTACTTCTTCTGCATACCCTTTATTTATAAGTTCATTCATAAACTGAACATAGTCCTGGTGATAATTCTTATTACTTTGTAACTTTCCTCTCAAGCTCATCAACCTAGGGATTGCTAACTCTTTACTGTTTGGAAGTTTGACCTCATCATCCCTAAGTGGGAGAGGCAATTCATAATATCCATCTCTTGTTGGTGAATTCCTTCTTTCATTTTTCTCAAGAAAATTTTGTCTTGATACGAGTAAGGAATATCTCTAATCTCCCTTTCATTGAAGTCAAATTTGCCAAGTTGTGCAGGGTTAATTATTTCCTTCACTTTAGTTTGAGGAGAGAAAGCCACATTTCTTTTCACCATTAATTGTAACCTTGTGGACCATCAATTTACTAGCTAAGGCTTGATCCGTGACATCATTTTGACACTTATCAATGACTTTATCTATGATACTCCAGCCTAACAATGTTTTTTTTTTTTCTGGCATAGGGTTCGTCATCATTTCCAAGAATCAATTCCCTTGGTTTAATAGCACGCATACAAGTCAAGCCAATTAAGAGTCCTATTTCGATGTTACTATCATATGCCATCAATTTTGGTGCTATTCTTTGTAGATGAGGCCATCCTTCTACACTTTCTGGCCTTGATATTTGATCCCCTTTTGCTGGAATATCTTCTCGTGAATATGTCGCTGGAAGTGACACATCTGTACATTCATTTATGCCACACACCACGAGTCCCTTATTTTTTGTACTTTCAACTGTTTCTTCTCCTAACACTTTGTGGCCCTTACTTCCTAATTTATTCAAAATGGATTCATTTATGAAACAGGCATCTGACTGTTCATCTAATAATGCATAAACTAAGAATCTGTTACAAACATTACTTTCATGATGTAACCACACTGGCACTATCATTGCATTTTTCATACACTCTGTGTGCTTTATCTTTACCTTATTGGAGACTATATCATTTTTGGGATCTTCACTAATCTTATCTGAGGTGATGTCCTCAGCTGTTGACCTTTTGTACAGAGTTACAGTTTTCTCAGCTTCCCTTTCTGATTCTTTTAAGTAAAGCTTCCCTTTCCTTGATTCTTTCAAGTGTAACCTCGTGAAGAGAAGTTGGATGACATCTTTACACACTGCACACATCTTTCTTTTTCTACATCTTTTTACGATATGGCCAAACTTTAAACAACCTCTACAAATAAATGACCTTTGGACATATTCCATTTTTTCTTTATTACTGAGTTCACCGAACTCTTTACATGAATCTAGATCATGTTCTCCCTTACAGTAGTGACAATGGAATTTCTTTCTTACATTTAGTCCTTTGTCATCTCTGTTTAGCCCTGATTCCTTTACCCCAGTTGAGTTGGCCACTAACGTCTTTGTTCCAACTCTGCTAGTTTGCGATTTAGCTTCCTTCTTACTCTTTGGATCACCTACATCGGACGTTTGACTTGTTGACATCACTGCACAATAAGAAGAAATTGAATGGCAAGCTTTCTTTGCCTCTACCTCTATAAAATCACAAAAAAAAAAAAAAAAAAAAAAAAAAAATGGCGGGTATCCTGAACCATTTACAGACCACCTATAGACTATGGAGTTCCATCTTTCTATTAGAGACGGAGTTAACTTTTGTAACATCTTGTTATTTTCTTGAGGGTCATCCAAAATATTGAGAAAATCAGATGTTTTCATTATCATTAAACAGTTCTTCAAGAAAGCTGAAAATTTCTGTAGTGCGTGACCATCATTTCTTAAAATCTTTAGCCACTCACTCAGTTTCTTCCTAAAGGCATTTGCTACAATGAATTTGTTACCATACCTATCCTTTAATACCTTTACCTCACGAAAGCCTCTTCGTTGTGAATTCGTAGAAGTCCTCTTATTGCTTCTTTGGCTGCCCCAGTATATTACTCAAGATGGAAAAGTTTCTCAGCTGGCTTCGTTACACGTGATTCTATAAATATCTCAAAATTTAGAAGCCAGGTTGGAAACTCCAATAAATCACGACTGAAAACTTCTGGTTCTGGCCGTAGTAATTATTTTTTGTTTTTTGATGATAAAATATCAACCACTTCCTTTAATACATTAATGTCCACTAACGAACTTGTTATATCTTGTCTAGTTAATACATGTGGTTGTTTCAACTCTGATTCTGGTTCAAAACCTTTAGCTTGTGGGTTTAGCACTGGACTTTGTATGTAAGTATACTCTAATTTAGACACTTCTTTCAACGCATAAGCCGGATGTATCATGGACATATATTTCCTGTTTACGTAAACTAGGTTTTACTTTCCTGTCTTCTATTTGATTGCTATCAAGTGAATCTAAATATTTATGAAGATGTAGTGTCTTACTTATATTATCTACTTCTTCATACTCAGGCAGTACTAACTTCTCATCTTCCATTGCATTTACAATATCCAATTCTGTTTGAGTGGCTACTAAATCTTTCATGACATTTTTTTTTTTTTTGTGATCCATTTCCCTTTCATGGAATTGAAGCTCAGTTTGCAGCTTAGCTAACCTTGTAAGTAACTGCTGCTCCTTATTAATGCTCTGAGAAGATCTGTTAGTAAACTGTGAGTGCCTTGATAATTTACTACATTGTGACTTTACTGTTTTTGTCTCTTGCTTTAACTCATCCATTTTACTCTCAATTTGGTGCATGCAAGTTTCATGAACTTTTTCGTCATTGCTTAACTCCTGTGACAATTTCTCTTGTGAATTTGGATCTACTTCTATTAACAAAATAAAGGCAGTTACTACTTCATTAAACTATGACACTGCTGCCTTTTTATGTATTCTAAGCTGATCCACATTTGTTACACTTTCTAGACTAAACATTATATCTGTAAGTGCCTTTCTCCATGCTTGCTTAGCTGCCAATAACCTTTTTGAAAGCTGTGTCATTTGATACTCACGTCCTTTCTCTGTTAAAACTCTTTGTCTAGCACCCTTCATTTCATCATTAGCCTCAGTTTGTTGAGGATGATCACTTCCAGCTTCTTCAGTGGCACTCATTTTGTCACTATTTATGTACCACTGACCTAATTAGAACTAATGACTAACATTAAATATACTTTTTCATCAGAAGTTCACGAGTCATCTGCACTCTTGTAGAAGGAATAGATTCTTTGGAAGGTCTGAAGATCTTTGCAGCAATTCAGCAGGTTACTTCTTTGTTGATTGTCGGAGTTCTCGTCGTGGACTCACTTCTTCTTCATAGCCTTCGTAGTTCTTAACTTATCTTGTCAGAAGAATTCAGTATGTGAGGGCTTGAATATACTGGCGTGAGTAGTACTTGCATCAAATTCTTTGTCTTTGCTGCAGCTCCAATAGGCCTGGATTCAGCTGCTGCACCCGAGAGGAGTTATACTGATGGGCTTCCTAGGTATGAGCTATCCTGACTCATCTCAAACATTTGAGTATAAATGTAGCCACATATATATATATATATATATATATATATATATATATATATATATATATATTCATATATATATATATATATATATATATATATATATATATATATATATATGTTTATAGATTTGTAGGTATTGTATATATACATATATATAAATGTATATATGTATACATATAATTATATATATATATATATATATATATATATATATATATATATATATATATATATATATATACATATGTATATGTCTGTGTGTGTGTGTGTGTGTGTGTGTGTGGGCGTGTGCGTGCGTGATTTTTCCCTTTATACGCAATTGCACATGGATCATATAGCCGTATTCTGCGACGCAAATCCAGAACCAACAAACCCACACCACTTGCACTCAGGCTTTCCTTTGTTCCACAGCTAGGAACTTAATTGTTATCAGTTATTCACGTTGTATATTCGTGGTTCATATAATAATGTCGATTCTTATATACGATAATGTTAAGTATTGGGAATACGACTGTTTCATATAACGAATAAATCAGGAGTGTCTGACTAAAAAAACCTTAGTCAGTTCATGCAGTATAAAAAAATTATCTTTTTTTGGCAGACGACCAGTAAAGAAGCGACTGGGAATAGCAGGATTGAAGGAGCGGTGGGAAACAGCGTTGAAATGGAACGAGGTCGGAGATGAGAGATGAAACTCTCGACAAGGAATAAATGTATAAGTAATTGTATTTAAGTAATTATTTACAAGGGTTTTTCATTAGACTGATTTTCCTTTTTTCTCGTATAATGCTTAGCAAAATGAAAGACTACATCTTAAGGAAAATTATTGATGTTATCCTGTAAATTTACGCTTTGTTAACTAATCCTATGCTTTTCTCTTAAATTTGTGATAATATTGTGCTGGTGGTGGAGGTAAGAAATATGATGTTAACACCGATGTTATGTGTCTGCTGGCTTAATTAAGGGTCCTTCTGTGTGTGTTTTGCTTCTATTTCTCTTTTCCTTTTCGATTACATTTGAAGTATGGCGGGATTCAGAGAAGAGATTCCCGCAAAGCTTGCCAATAAAGAAGTCAAAAGTGCATTTCGTCCCTTAACTTGCGCGTGTAGTGTCGTTTCTGGCGTTTAGTCTGGCTCACTTTCAGACTGCGTTTAAGATGATTTATATCGCAGATTTTTCCATTTTCCGCAAGTGGAGTAGATATTGACGCACACGTATGTGGTAAGTGTTTAACTTTACATACATCTGCCACTCAAAGACTTGATACTTAAAGGCAATACTTTCGTGAGATCATAAAATGTGTCCTCTTAACTTTTTTTTTCTTGTTTGGACATATGCAGTTTTAGATCTGTTTATTAACTTCAGTATATGCATTGTGGTTTGAACATTCCAATGTTAGTGTAAGATGTTTCACACCAACATAACATCATCTGTTCAGTTATTGAATAATGTTAATATGTTGATAATCTCTCTTCATCTCGCACAGTTTATTTTAATTCTGTATTACTTATCTGAATAGTCCTTTAAAAAATGCTATATACACGATCATTTGATATTAATCACCAACTCAAAAACATACTTTCACACACATTTCAATGATGAACTGAGCTTATTCCTTATCTTGCACTGTGGTAGTCAGGACTGTTCAGAAGTTGAATACGTTTAGGCAACGACAGAGTAAGTTTTTCAACAATTGGACTTTCCACATTTTGCTGTCATATTTTTAATCAATTACTATCGCAAATCTGTATATATAATAAATGAAATAGAATAAATAATAATAGATGAATAAAGATATATCTATAGCTGCATCAGAGCAAACGTAGAATTATGAGGAAAACACTAATTACTCTTTTTGTCACTAATTACCCTTTTGTCACCAATTAACAGCCCCCATAGCTCCTACAGCTGGCCCTCCCG
>BOPN01001936.1:242442-246808 GCA_017312705.2 Penaeus japonicus
AAGCATAATGCAGTTACCTTCTTTGCTCTATGCCAGTCAGAAAAATATTCCAACCTTGGAAGAATTGCATTGCTCTCTTTAGTTTGAGTCTTCTGTGAAGAAACATTCTTGACCTCTGGATCATTTTCTTTTAAAATTATCTTCTCAGATGATAAATCAGCTCTAAAGGTAGGCTCCCAGAGGAAGTCTGGTCCATTCCACCATGAAGAATGGTTAATCAAATCTTTAACACAGAGACCACGTGAAGCAGCATCAGCAGGGTTTTGCACTGAATTTATATACTTCCATTCCACTGGAGAAGTGCGATCTCTGATGTAGTGTACTCTGTTGGCCATAAACAAATGAAATCTTCTAGTATCGTTCATAATATAACCAAGTACGACTTTGCTGTCAGTCCAGAATTCCTTTATTACCCCATAATCCAACTCCTTTCTCAACACACACACACACACACACACACACACACACACACACACACACACACACACACACACACACACATATATATATATATATATATATATATATATATATATGACTTGCAAAACACTCTTCCGTGTTGATAAACGGCAGATAAACCCACTATACACAAAATAGATTTATTGAAAATGGGACGACAGTTTCAAGATCTATCTGGATCCCATCTTCAGGTCTGAGGAGGAGTAGAACAAGAGGGTATTTGATAGGGTAAAGGGGGGAGTGACTCGGTGCAAGAAAGTCATGCGAGGACAGGAGAACGGAAACGGAGACAGAGGCGGAACAGAGAACGGAACCGGGACAGGTCATGTCAGTCATTGGGTCTGGATGTCTGTGTGTAGGGTGTCCGTCGTAAGGTAACAAACGGAGAATGTGTGAGGATAGAAGACTGTCATCAGGAGAAAAGCCAGTGTTAAGTGGGCATCTGCGGTCATGGACATCAGCGGAAGGGAACAGAATGCGGGCAGCTGACCAGTCTATGCGATGTCCTGTGTCCCATTGGTGGCAGAAGAGAGCGTTGTTGGTGCGTCCCCTGGAAACTGCGTACCTATGTTGGGACACACTATTGTTGAGACAAGCGCCGGTCTCCCCGAAGTACTGCTTCTCACAGGAGGAGCAAGGGATGGCATAGGTGCCTATTTTAGCAGACGAAGGAGGATGGGTGTGGACCAGGTTGCGGCGGAGAGTGTTTACCTGGCGAAAGGTAAGCCTGCAGTTGAGGGGGTGCAGCGAGCGACGAAGAGAGTGGATTTCTTCGGTGTAAGGAAGGGTGAGGACAGGCAGGTGAGAAGTCTCTCTGGATGGAGGGTCCTGGTAGAAGGAGCGGCGGGCGTTGGAGAGCGCGGCGTCAATGACGAAACGAGGGTACCCCAGCTTGCCGAAGGATCGACGTAGAAAGTTGATCTCTTCATCCAGGTGCTGCGGGTCACATATGCGGAGAGCACGGAGAAAGAGAGAGGTGGCGATACCCCTCTTAACATGGAGAGGGTGGTAGGAGAAGTGTATATACATCCCGCTGTGCATGGGTTTTCTATACAACTGAAAAAGAGAAGGAGTCACCTGAGCGGTGAATTAAGGTGTCCAAGAAGGGGAGCTGATCGTCGGCCTCCCATTCTACCTTGAAACGAATGGAAGGAGAGAGAGAATTCAGCTTATCCAGAAAATCCGGGAAGTGAGTAGGATCATGGGGCCAGAGGGCAAAGACGTCGTCGACGTATCTCAGCCAATTAGCAGGACGAAGGGAGATGGAGGGAAGAAGCTCAGCCTCGAAGTACTCCATGAATAAAGTTGGCCAAGACAGGAGAAAGGGGAGAGCCCATGGCAACACCGAAGGTCTGAGAGTAGAAACGTCCTTCGAAAGAGAAGGAGTTGGAATCCACACACAGACGGATCAGCTGAAGAAAGACGTCAGTAGGCAGAGGAAGGCGGGGGTCCTCAGGAAGTCCCGGTCGACGATGTCCTTACCTCATGAATAGGGATTCGACGTCCAGACTCATCATGGTCGAGGGCGTGACCCCGCGAACACGGGCGATGAAGTCCTGTGAGTGGCGAAGATGAGCGGGAGAGAAGGTGCCCAGAAGAGGAGTGAGGGACTGAGCCAGCCAGGAGGCAAGAGGGTGCGCCACAGAGCCTCGGGAGGAGATGATGGGGCGCAGGGGCACGTCAGGTTTATGGGTTTTGGGTAACCCATAGAAGTGAGGAAGGCGGGGATTTATGACCCTGAACCTTTGGTAAAGGTTTGCCTCCGGGCAACCCGACGCTAGCTGCTTCAAGCGACGATGGAAGGCGGCAGCAATGCGTTCCTTGTTACTGGTCAAGGGAACATAGGTGGAGGTGTCGTCCAACAGGTCCTGGGCCTTCTGCAGGTAGGAAGCTTGGTCGAGGACCACCACCGAGTTGCCTTTGTCAGAAGGCAAAATGGTGACATCCTCCCTACGTAGACTCTGCAGGGCCTCCTGGTAGCGCCTGAGGATGGAAGGCTTAGGATGGAGGAGGGACTCGAGGGCCGGGATAAAAGCACCTCGTAGAAGGGAGACATCAGGTAGAGAGTTTTGTGACCAGATATAAAACGGTCGAAGGAAGAAATGATGTCGATGGAGGTGAGGGGAAGAGGACGCAGGGCAAAAGACAGGCCAAAGCCTAGGAGTTGCAGTTGGTGAGGGGTCAAGGTTAAGGAAGACAGGTTGGTGACAGCATCAATGAGGGAGAAGCGGGACCAAGGACTGCGGGAGGTGAGAGTAGAAAGCTTGCGGGTGAGGGAGCAGGTATGGGTGTTGGAGAGTACTCGGGCCGAGTCATGCGCAACGTCGGCCATGAGTCGACACACATGTCTGGGAAGCCGATCCCCCAGGAAGTCAAAATGTAGGCGGGAGAGGTAGAAGGTATGCTCAACGTCCCTCTTACCAGCACTGATCCGGTCGAGAAGGAGGGAACGAGCATACTCCGGGAAAGGCGACCCTTCATCCGCTGTTTAGCTCCGATTCCCCAGTTGAGTTGGCTACTAACCTCTCTGTTCCAATTCTGCTAGTTTACGATTTACCTTCCTTCTTACTCGTTAGATCACCTACATCATACCTTTGATTTGTTGACATCACTGCACAATAAGACGAAATTGGATGGCAAGCTTTCTTTGCCTCTACATCTGTCAAATCACAAAAAACACATTAAATGGCGGGTATCCTGAACCATTTACAGACCATCTATAGACTATGGAGTTCCATCTTTCTATTAGAGACGGAGTTAACTTTTGTAACATCTTGTTATTTTCTTGGGGGTCATCCAAGATATTAAGAAAATCAGATGTTTTCATTATCATCAAACAGTTCTTCAAGAAATCTGAAAATTTCTGTAGTGCGTGACCATCATTTCTTAAAATCTTTAGCCACTCACTCAGTTTCTTCCTAAAGGCATTTGCTACAATGAATTTGTTACCATACCTATCCTTTAATATGCCTTTACCCTCACGAAAGCCTCTTCGTTGTGAATTCGTAGAAGTCCTCTTATTGCTTCTTTGGCTGCCCCACTAGTATATTTACCAAGATAGAAAAGTTTCTCAGCTGGCTTCGTTACACGTGATTCTATAAATATCTCAAAATTTTGAAGCCAGGTTGGAAACTCCAATAAATCACGACTGAAAACTTCTGGTTCTGGCCGTAGTAATTATTTTTTGTTTTTTGATGATAAAATATCAACCACTTCCTTTAATACATTAATGTCCACTAACGAACTTGTTTTATCTTGTCTAGTTAATACATGTGGTTGTTTCAACTCTGATTCTGGTTCAAAACCTTTAGCTTGTGGGTTTAGCACTGGACTTTGTATGTAAGTATACTCTAATTTAGACACTTCTTTCTCTAATTCACCCATACCGGATGTATCATGGACATATATTTCCTGTTTACGTAAACTAGGTTTTACTTTCCTGTCTTCTATCTGATTGCTATCAAGTGAATCTAAATATTTATGAAGATGTAGTGTCTTACTTATATTATCTACTTCTTCATACTCAGGCAGTACTAACTTCTCATCTTCCATTGCATTTACAATATCCAATTCTGTTTGAGTGGCTACTAAATCTTTCATGACATTTTTTTTTTTTTTTTTTTTTTCCTTTTTCCCTTTCATGGAATTGAAGCTCAGTTTGCAGCTTAGCTAACCTTGTAAGTAACTGCTCCTTCTTATTAATGCTCTGAGAAGATCTGTTAGTAAACTGTGAGTGCCTTGATAATTTACTACATTGTGACTTTACTGATTTTGTCTCTTGCTTTAACTCATCCATTTTACTCTGAATTTGGTGCATGCAAGTTTCATGAACTTTTTCGTCATTGCTTAACTCCTGTGACAATTTCTCTTGTGAATTTGGATCTACTTCTATTAACAAAATAAAGGC
>BOPN01001937.1:15000-20000 GCA_017312705.2 Penaeus japonicus
GGCGCTGCAAGAGAGAACACCTGCCTTCCCTGCATTTAACTGGACGCGCTCAGTCGTTGCAGAAGGAAATCTGTTTGAACTTGCAATGATTTAGTATTATTGTTGTTGTTGTTGTTACTGTTGTTATTTGTATTGTTATCATGATCATTATTATCATTATCTTTATTTTTATTATCATTATTATCATCATCATTATTATCATCATCATTATTATTATCATTATTATTATTGTTATTATCATTATTATTATTATCATTATTATCATTATCAGTTTTATTATCATTATTATCATTATCATTATCATTATTATTATTATTATTATCATTATTATCATTATTATTATCATTATCATTATTATTATTATCATCATCATCATTATCATTATCATTATCATCATTACTATCATTCTTATTATTATAATTATCATTATCATTATAACAATGATAAACACTTTTATTATCCTTATTATCATCATTACTATTAATATCATTATCATTATCAACATTATTACCATTGTTATTATGATTGTTCTCATGATTATCATCATCATCATCATTATCATGATTATCCATATCATTATTATTATCAGCAGTAGTATTAGTATTGGTAGTACTATCATTATTATTACCATTGATACTATCATTATCATCACTACTATTATCATCATTATATTGATCATAATCAATACAATCCTTAACAAATAATCGCTTAAAAATACTTCTCCTTCGTTTCCTGTAATTAACATCAAGGAAATCAGTTTATCCTTATTACTAATACTTCTTTATCTATTTAATCACGATCATAATGTTTGTTAATGAGTAAACATCCTGTCTTCCCTTCCGTGCAATTAACTGGACTGAGTCGTTCATTGCAAGAGGAAATCAGTGACTCTTTATCAATAAGTCGATGAATAACAATTAATTGAACGTTCTTTGGTATGAAGGTAGTGTATACTTATCATTGGTGTTTATCTATTTGCATTTTCGTTATCTTTTTTTTAAATGTAAAATGACCCAGAAACACCTTTTCTTTCTTAAATGGATTTAGTCTGTCTTAGAAATTAAATCAGTGTACACCTATTTTCAGCATTTATTTATTTTATAACCATTTTTATTTTATATTTTTTTTATCTATTTTTTTTTTTTTTCTTTAACATCAATAACATGATTTTTGTAAGTACATAAAAACCTGTATGTACATGTACTTCCTCTCTTGTAATAAAGTGGGCTGTGCGTTCTCAGGAAGAATTTTGTTTTACATTTTGCATTATATATAGTTAAATGGCTTAATACCCTGAAGCCTTGATAAGATGTTCGAAAAAGATGCACACATAACGTACATTGTTTAGAGTGAGATTTGTTAATAGATAACTTCTTTTGAACAATTGCTTTCCCTTTCTTGAAATCTATTTGATTGTCCGATTCTTAGGAGGAATATCACGTTTTATCCATTCTATTAGATGATCACCTAGTAATACCTGAATCTTTCCATATAATGGATTGAATTGAGAAAAAATAATCAGTCATTTTATGATTTTCCTTCATACTTTTAAAAAAATATATATTTCTTTTTTTATCTTTTATAAATTCCATAGTTGCTATTCGTATCAAAGATTTAATCGATACATATTTCCCCCCATTTTTTTTCTCTTTTTTTTTTTTTTTTTTTTGCTCCTCATTTTGTCTCGCGAATGGCCTGAGAGAGACGGGGTAATTAGGCCTATAATGGTAGCAAAGGTCACCAATTTACGGCTAAGAACTAAGGCAGGGCAGCCATTAGCTCTTGCACTTAATAACGGGAACAGTTTACTTATGGTTCATTTACTCTCAAACGCTAATTAAGAGAGCTCATCTGTTACCTCGGAATGACCGCAAAACCAGCCTCCACTTCTCTCCCCTTCTCCCTCACTTTCCCCTCACTCTCCTCTTCTTCCTCCTCTCTTCCCTCACTTTCTTTCATTTCCTCCTCTTTTCCCCTCACTCTCATCTCTACCTCCTCTTTTCCCTTCACTCTTTTCCCTTTCCTCCTCTTTTCTCTTTCCCTACCCCCACTTTACCTTTCCTCCTCTTCTCCCTCATTCTCTTCTCCTTCCTCCTCTTTTCCCCTCACTCTCTTCCCCTTCCTCCTCCTTTCCCCTCACTCTCCCCCCTTCTTGCTTATTTCCCCTCACTAGCTCCCCCCTTTCTCCTCTTTTCCCCGAACTCTCTTCCCCTTCCTCCTCCTTTCCCCCCACTCTCTTCCCTTCCCTCTCTTTTCCCCTCACTCTCTTCCCTTTCCTCTCTTTTCCTGTTATTCTCTTCCCCATCCTCCTCTTTTCCCCTCACTCTCCTCCCCTTCCTTCTCATTTCCCCTCACTCTCTTCCCTTTCCTCATCTTTCCCCTTCACTATCTTCCCCTTCCTCCTCTTTTCCCCTCACTCCCCTGCCTTCCCCTCACTCTCTTCCCTTTCCTCCTTTTTTTCCCTTCACTGTCTTCCCCTTCCTCCTCTTTTCCCCCCACTCCCCTCCTATTTTCCCCTCACTCTCCTCTTTTCCCCTCCTTCTCTCCCCTTCCTCCTCTTTTCCCCTTTCCTCTCTCCCCCTTCCTCCTCTTTTCCCCTTCCTCCTCTTTTCCCCTCACTCCATTCTCCCCTTTTCTCCTCACACTTCCTCACTCTCTTTGTCTCCTCCCACACTCTTCCCACTCTTTCTCTCAATCCCCTATACATCCACATACCACTACTCCTTTTTTATGTACCCTTTGTACTCCACCGCCCTTACTCCACACTACAACTTTTCATTCTTTGACATTTCCCCTCTCTTTCCCTCACTCCATCTACACACACCCTTGACGATAATGTATCTTATAAAGGAAAACTTTTATGTTCGAATTGTGAGTCAGTGTATATGTAGTGTGTGTGTAATGTCGATGTGTGAGTGTTTGTAACTGTAAAAAAACAGTGTTTTTATATGCTTTGATGTTCCTAAAATAACTGCAAATACTAAAAGATATAAATCAAATCAACCAAAAAGTACATAAAGTTTGAAAATGATAACTGCCGTTTTTAAGGTGTGTATATATCGACCACAGTAACTACCTGAAATTCTCACTGAAAATACAGCCAAGATACCGTATTCATCTAGCTGAAAGAAAAACGAAATAATAATCAAATCACAAACAAACAAACAAAACAATTCACTTGAAACAAAACAAAAAAATCGCAAATACAGCTCCTCACCATACGAAACCTCGCTACATAAAATCTCAAATACAAACAAACAAAAACAAACAAACAAAACAATTCACTTGAAACAAAAACAAAAAAAATCGCAAATACAGCTCCTCACCATACGAAACCTCGCTACATAAAAAACAACGACAAATGCAAATCCAAAGACACTAAGCACTCACAACTCAAACAGAAAAAAAAGGAAAGACAGAAAAATCTAAGGCATTATTCTTCACATTAAGGAAATAAAGTCTTGGAAAGCCCTTGAATACGAGAAGATAACGTGTATAATAGCTGTTATAATCCTCAGGCATTATAATTCACATCGACACAGTAGAGGTTTCATCTCCGGAGGTTCAGAGCTTAAGACGTTGTGAAACTATTAATAACGAGTAAAAATTCGATTAAAACTAGCTTACTAGCCTCAGAAAAATGGTGTATAGCATGAAAGAACATTTACATAATTAGGCTCCACAGAAAGTGTCTATAAACAGAGTTTCCATGTTTAAAGATTTACGGAAATTACTACCTCTCACTCTTAAGGTGGCCTCGCGGGAGAGAGAAAAAAAAATGACCCAGCACCCATTGAACTAAAACAGCGTTTCGGTGTTCTTTGCTGAGTATCTCGTTCTTTTTTTTTTCGTTTTTTAATTACGTTTATTGTTATCAGTGATATAGCTTCTATCATCAGTCGTTATCATTCCTCTTGTTAGTATAATAGTTTGTTATTGTTACTATCATTATTGGTATCATTATTATTATTACCATATTTGCATCATTATCATTATTATCATTATTGTTATCATTATTATTATTATCATTATTGGCATCATTATCATTATTATCATTATTGTTATCATTATGATTATTATCATTATTGGCATCATTATAATTATTATCATTATTGGTATCATTATTATTATTATCATTATTAGTATCATTATCATTAGCATTATAGGTATCACTATCATTATAATTACAATTCCTTATTAGAGCTCCAATCATAGGTGGTGTACTTTATGCATCGTTATCAACTTTCTTGTTTTGCGATCCAATGCTTGTAATTCCGCCTTTGTCCAGTCTGTGACTTCATACCCTCAGGTTGATAGCTGATATCATATTCCAGTTATTAAGTTTTGACTTTAATATAGTTCTTATTCTCTACTTAACTAATCCTACATTTGCTTTATTCCGTCCTATTCCAAGATTGGAAAAAATGTACCGACTTCCCTCTTCAAGACACTCATATTTCCATCAGACCTTTCCTCTTTATATAACAGATCTCGACAAACCAAATTACATTCTGATTCATCCGAAGATATCCTTATGGTATTTACGAAGCTGTTTAGGATCGTCCATAGATAACAAACGATTCATTTTCTCTCCTCCCTTTTTTCAGTTCTCTCTATCTTTCTTAACATAAATGTCAGTCGAATCATCGTAAAAAACAAATCAAAGTGGTGATAAAGGCTCTCCTTGCAATATACCGCGTCTTATCCTAACATTTCCTAATCCTTGGTCCCCCAGCTGTTCAATCTGCATTCCACTCCTTCATGCTCGATCTGATGAAACGTCTCATATTTATTGCCATCCTAAACACCTCCATAGACTCCTCTTCTCTTCAGCTGTGAGGCACCATATCGCACGCTTATCGATGTCCGTAAACCCCCAACGACGTTAATCTTCTTTTACTGTTCTTCATTATCGTTTCATGAATCCGTAAGTGGTCCTTTGTACCCTTGTTCTCTTTCCGGCAACTCTTCTGCTCTCATGGCAACAGAGTCTTCTCTTC
>BOPN01001937.1:25000-27500 GCA_017312705.2 Penaeus japonicus
CAATAGAAGACTGTCATTTCGCGGCGTCCTAAGCACTCGCGCCAGAATGGAAGCGGCGAGCGACCATCACCAGATCAAAATTCAATTAGATTCGACTGGACGTTGCTTCGTGTTCGTAGACTGGAAGAGAGAATGGGGGAGGTTCTTTTTTTGTTTGTTTGTTTGTTTGTTTGTGTGGTTTTGGGTGGGTTTGGGTGCGAGTGTGTGTGTTTTTGTGTTTGTGTGGGTGTGTTTGTGGGTTTGGGTGCGAGTGTGTGTGTGTGTTTGTGTTTGTGTGGGTGTGTGTGTTTGGGTGCTAGTGTTTGTGTTTGTGTGTGTGTTTGTGTGTGTGCATGTGTGTGTGTATGTTTGTATAAGTATGTATCCATGTTTACGGATCCATATATACGAGGGTTTCTGAAAAAGTTTTGGTAACTGTTATGAGGAATATTGTTTATAATATTGTTTATAACATGTTTGGAGAACTCCAATAACATACGACAGGTTTCATGCACTGAGCTGAGACAAAGCAGAACAAACTGTTCTGTCACACTCAGCTTGAAAAGGACGACACCGCGCAAAACCGACTGGCATTTCTATATTTGTGTGAGGAGAATTCTTGTCAAAAATGCAAAGCAAATTCAACCAACGTCTCGGGTGGTGATTGGCCTAAATGTCTTATAAGTGCCCATAAGAAATCCAAATTTAATGAGCTCAGTCTTTATATATAAATTATATATAAATACTTTATAATATAAATACTCATTCTTTATATATAAATTTACATTTCTTATTTTATTTTTCTCTACATACATCAGCAATGCATTGTTTTTTTGTTTTGTTTTTCCTGACAAAATAAAGTTATTCTACTTGACTATTCGTTTAAAGAAAGAAAAAGAGTCGTTTCGAAGATGACCGACAACGTAGACGAATTTCGGCTTCACGGACCGAGGAGCGAGCACCTCCGCCATGAAACAAGAGCCGCCATTGCCAGCGCCTCTGATCTTATAATTGACAACCAAACCGGTGACTATTCGGGTGCTATTACGAGCAACGATGTCATACGTGTTGTTTAACGAGTTGCCAAACCTCCAATGAGGGAAAATTATAAGTAAGAGGCGGCAGATGATGATGAGTCTTTCGATAAGAAGGATTTTACAAGAAATATGGCATAATACGATTTTTTCATAAATGTAAAAGATAAGTGTTTAATTACGACTACGCGTAAGTACATCGACGAGAATGCGCAAATAAAAACACCAAGTGTTTTTATCGGCAACTTGATCTCGTTATATTCGTTCGGACGGTGGCGCGGACTAGCTACAAACATTTACATTTTTAAAAAGCGATTAATATATAAGTAATTTTAATCGGATCGTTTATTTGATCATTATACTATTCACGACCCATGACGGTTCCTCTTGCAAAAACATATTCAAATGTATCAAAATTAAGGTAATTCATCATATTAGGATATTAACTTCGGCAAACGAAACATCAAAGATAAGATCTTAGAGACTAATGAATATGTCTGATTCAATAGAATAACAAAATGTAGTTTTCATTGGTTTTTAAAACATTTCTCGTAAAAAAAAATCTTAGAGTAATCACATTTTTTTGTTTAAACTAATAGCGAAAATATTACAAAGGATCCAAATGCCTTCGTGTTTTTTACGAAGGTAATGAGAATGACGAAAATAGATAAGTGTTGTTATTAATGCAACGAGAAACACTGTTTGGGTGAATTTAGACTCATGATAATTACTAAGCAAGAAATTTTCTGATCATTTAAATACTTTGATATATGTGCACGTTTTCTTGAATGTCATATAAAATTGACTTACAAATATTTTCTAGTCATTTAGGTATCAGAGCTCCGTAAAATTTGTGATGACTTGTAAGTTTATTCCCATGCTCTCACTTCCTGGTTCAGGTGTTGATGCATGACTCCACCACTCACATTCAAGCTCTGCCTATACGTCCCCTCCTTGCCTGTGGTATTACATTATAAAATCGCGGAAATGATGGCTAAGTAATCCTTGTAGTTCAAGGCACAACAATTGCACTCGTTTGGGATAAAGTTTGGCATTGCAGTGACACTGTTTTCCATGAAAATTTGAAGATATGATGAATGTCACATCTATTGTCCAAAGGGCTTCGTTAATCCTGACAGTGGTCGGAAACCTATTACCGATGTGATGGTAACTGGTGATGAGAAATGGTTCCACTTCTTCCCTGGTTTGGCTAAGAGATGCTCGATCCACTGTTATCAAGAGAAGGCTTCATTCTCAAAAACAAATGTTCACTGGTGGTTTCAGTTCAGGCGGCCCTCAGTCAGTGCGGCATTCTTGTCAGAACTTCCCGAACAAGCGCGTCGAAATTGTCTTCTATCTAGATTCCTTCCAGATTCGTCCATTATTTCGAACGCTTTGTTAATTGTCCATCTGCAATTTGGTCATCTCTACATTCACGTCAATGACACTCATCCGGCCCTTCATTCCTTTTTACTGTGCCTAACTAT
>BOPN01001937.1:62500-65000 GCA_017312705.2 Penaeus japonicus
CACACACACACGCTTATAGAGAGACATGGCTTTTGTGTGTGTTTGCTCGGGCATGAATAGCATTTCATGGCGTGATATGCTGTTTTCTTTTGCAAAAATAGATTATGGAATTACGGACATGGAGATTAGATCTTAATAGCGACTTTGAACTATTAATATGGTAACTTTTTTTTTCAAATTTGATTGTGAAAACTAGTCAGTGCAAATTTGCGAAATGTAGAACGCAAGACGTATATTCACATAAAATAAAGTATCTTTAAAAAGGTTAAAAATCCTTAAAGTTGTTGGATATGTTTGGGTTATGCCTAAAGGGGCTATCACACGAGGGGAAATATTCGTATATTTTCTACAATAAATCCAATATTATTCGATACTATTACTATTACTATTGTTATTATTGCTGTAGACTCTGTTCTATTTATGTCTATGTGAAGTGTGGAGAGTATCAGATTTATCTTTATCTTTTCTAATAATCACCATCATTACCATCAACACCCTCATTATCATATCCGTTTGAACTGTCATAATTATTTTCATAAAATCTTGCATCTATCGTGTACTATCGCCAATTCTATAATAGATTAGCATGGGAACTAGAAAATGATACGCGAGCCATTAAAATCTTACTATTCAGAAAGGTCAAATGGAGATCTTTGTTGTGAGTAATATAAAAACACAACCTATTATTTCCGTAATTCCATTAGAATGCAGTTGATCATAATAGAACAAATCCAAACATAAAGAGTTTCTTAGATTACCATTGAGATCAAAAGACAACACTGACTCTCTTTTGTTTCATTGTTTACAATCGCTCGTACCAGACGCAGGCCCTTTTAAGATGCATTAAAAATATATAAATAAATAAATAAAAATGAATAAATAAATAAAATCTCTTTGTAGGCTTCTGTTTTATCTCTTGAGCCGAAGCAAGAACTACTGTAACAACAACAACATCCGTAGAGTTTGCGAGCGAAATTCCTCTTATTTACAAACGCTTATATAGATTGAAACGAACGCGCTCGGCCGACAAAGGAAGTGCACGATGCGTGAAGAGAAGAGACTGTTGATCGCCGAAAGTCCACGGAATCTTTGCCTTCTTGAGATGGTCAAATAGACAGGGAGACGAACAGACAGACAGACGGAGTAAAGTAAATACTGTCTGTTTACAAAAAAAAAAAAAAATAATAATCTATGCCAATCAAGGAAGAAATTCCCCACCCCCCTTCCCTCCCTCCCGCGTAAAAGAAGAAAACAGAAATAAATATTTATTTTCAATTCTGATGCTTAACACATTGCATTGCAAATGTAAAGACCAGCTGATCCTTATACCTTATTTCCTTTCCTAATATTCTAACGAAAAAAAAATATATATGTATATGTTATGTTGTATATTCATAGAGAGAAAGAGAGAGAGGGGAGGGGAGAAAAATAAAGAGAGGGGGGTCGGGGAAAGAGAGAGAGAGAGCGAAAGAAAGAGAGAGAGGTATTTGTGTGTATGTATATATGTATATATATGTATATGTATATATATATATATATATATATATATATATATATATATATATATATATAAAGAGAGAGAGAGCGATGCAATATTTAATTATACTCCTTAAAAAGTAAGGATTTGATCAAGACAGGAAATTGTGAAAATGATGAGAGTGATAATGAAGGTTATGATGGCATTTGGTGTCACTGTCAATGATGATAACAATAGTGATGATAGTCATAAAAATAATAATGATGGTCATAATAGTGATGATAGTCATAAAAATGATGATAGTCACAACAGTAGTGATGATATTCATAACACTAGTGATGATAGGCATAACAATAATGATGGTAATCATTATCATCATTACTATTATCATAAATATCATGATCATCATAATCAATATTGTTTTTATTACTGTTGTTGTTTTCAGTAATAATAGTGATAGACAAAACGATAACAAAGATAACAATATCGATAACAATTCTACTACTACTACTACTTCTACCACTCTTAATATCGTTACACTAACAACAAAAATTACAAATAGCAATAAAAATACAAGCAATAATAACAACAACCCATGCTCTGGCTACTGGTCTGAGCTCGTTATTTCCCCAGAGCTCAATTATAGAACATGACGTCATTCATTAAACACAAGCAGAGGAGGGTGGGAGAGGTGTGATACCAAGGGGGTGTCTCAGTACACTTATATCGAACTGTGGGATAATGAGAACACTTGATCATGCAAGAAAATACAGAGGGGAGGTAGAGAGGAGAGAGAGTGTGTGTGTGAGAGAGAAAGAGAATTTCGCCGAAAGTTCGTGAAATTTTGCCCTCGTGTGATAGGCCCTTTGGAGAGGGGAGGGGGGGAGGGGTATTGTTATCACCATGTTTATGACTGTTAGCGGTTGGTGGCTATCATTGTTGTTATACATATTCTTGTTACGTTGTTGTTATTAGTGCTGCTAATATCATCATACTATGTATCACATCATACCATATCACACT
>BOPN01001937.1:82500-85000 GCA_017312705.2 Penaeus japonicus
ACACACACACACACACACACACACACACACACACACACAAGCACACCTACACACACACACACACACACACACCTACACACACACACAAGCACTACCGGCTATCAACGCTGTCCCAAACTCCTCTAAGGATCCCAAGGAGGCTATTACAGCATCCTTTACGAGGCCACGGTCCACGTCCATCCTAAGATCCTACCTCCCCCCCCTCAACCCCCATACACCCCCCTAAAGAAAAAAAAAAGGAAAAAAAAACATGATCCTTGGCCAAAGTTTATCGTGTCCTTCGACCTAAAGGATATTTTACCAGATCTTTGTTTTTTTGTATCCCAGTTTTTCGTTTTTCTTCTTCTCCCTTTTTCTGATGGCCCTTTCATCTTCTTCTTTTTTCTTTTTCCTTTTTTTTTCTCTCTCCTTTTTTTCGTCTCTCTTTCTCTTTTGCCATGGCTTATAAACAAAAGCTCTGCCTCGCTCATAAGCAGGCTAGCGTGGGCACCGGACCCTCATAAAAGCAGAGGTGTTGTCTCTGTCTCCACGATATGAGATTGTTGGAAAGGAGGTTTTTTGTTAACATTATTATTATGATGATCTTGGGATATGAATACGGGGGCATATGTACATCCTCACACGTACGCACACTTATGTATGTATTATGTATGTATACATGTATGCATATATGTACCCCGTTTGTTTTGTTTGTGTGTCTGTGTGTGTGTGTGATATGTACATATAAACATACATTTATATATATGTACATACATATACATATGTAAATACATGCAAATATAATGTGAGGTATATGCATCCTTGCATGAATGCATGAATACATACATACATAAATACTTTCATACATTGATTTGTGTGTGTGTGTGTGTGTGTATGCATGAATACACCTTTTAGGTACTATTAATGTATATTCTTTTTTGTTTCAGGTATGTTATTCTGTTTTCTGAATCAGCATTAAGGTAAATATGATTGCTCTGTATTCCATTATGCAGACAGAAAAAAAAACGAAAAATATAGATTGGTGCATGTATCTATATATGGATAGATAAAGACTGCAGATATCTGTATTAATCTGATATCTGGATGAATAAGTCACCATATAGATACCGGTGAATAGACATATAGATAGACAGAAATACAGTCAGATAGGCCAACATATATACTTACAATAAGATAAATATATACATCGACATATCTAATCTCATTTCCCACATCTGTTAGTAATGACATCATTAGTTAACCATTTTCCTTACAAATAGTTTTATTTCCATCTTATAACGGTATTTCGTAATTTGGAAATTATCATTTGGTATATGCACGAACTGTTTGTGTATGTATATATGTGTGTATATATGTATATATATGTGTATTTGCGTGTATGTGTGTGTGTGTGTGTGTGTGTGTGTGTGTGTGTGTGTGTGTGTGTGTGTGTGTATATATATATATATATATATATATATATATATATATATATATATATATATATATATATATATATATATGCATATGTATATATGTATATATATGTGTATATATATATATATATATATATATATATATATATATATATATATATATATGTATGTATGTATGCATGTATGTGTGTATGTATATATATTCATAAGCATAAACATGTTTGTGTTAATAGTAGTGCCATTTAATAGAACGCTGTTTCAAAAGAAAAAAATATATAACCAATTTTTTCGTTCCGTAGACATAATCTTAAAGCAGAAAAGTCATCAAAACCAGGTGTGAGACGTAAATACTTCGTAAATTACGATCTTATCCAAACCTTGAAAAGAACCTTACCAAGCTCTAAGCGCCAGTCAATACAACGGTTGTAGAAAGACTTGGATAAGACCTTGATAGGATATGGATAAGACCTTAATAGGACCCTTGAGGGCTGGAGTAATTCAAAGTGAAAGTCTTGATAGAGGTATAGAAAACGGGCATTACAGAAACTGGGGAAATTCACTCATAGAAAACGGCAGGGTTTATATAAGATATTTTGGCGAGTCTGCGTCTGTGTTTGTTTGTGTGTGTGTGTGTGTGTTTGTTTGTGTGTGTGTGTTTGTGTGTGTGTGATTGCGCGCGTGTGTGTGTGTGTGTTTGTGTGTGTGTGATTGCGCGCGTGTGTGTGTGTGTGTTTGTTTGTGTGTGTGTGTTTGTGTGTGTGTGATTGCGCGCGTGTGTGTGTGTGTGTTTGTGTGTGTGTTTGTTTGTGTGTGTGTGTGTTTGTGTGTGTGTGTTTGTGTGTCTCAGCCTCTCTCTCTCTATGGCTCTCTCACTATTATTTTCATTTATTTTCTCTTACTCTCTCTCTCTCTCTCTCTCGCTCTCTCTCTCTCTCTCTCTCTCTCTCTCTCTCTCTCTCTCTCTCTCTCTCTCTCTCTCTCTCTTACTCCACCTCTCTTTAAAAAAAACAATCAACATTGTAATTCGTACACACTTTCTCACTTACTGATTGCAAATTTTCCACATACAAAGGTCGCCATTGTTA
>BOPN01001937.1:122500-127500 GCA_017312705.2 Penaeus japonicus
TTCTTCACGCCATCTTGTCACTGGTCTTGCCCTTGGTCTCTTTGTGTCAACTATTTCCCATTCTGTTGTTTTCTTTGTCCACTTCTTGTCCTGTCTCCGATATATATATCTTGCCCACTGCCACTTTTTCTTTATTATGCTCTTAAGTATTTCTTCTACTTTTGGTTGTTGCCTAATCCATGTAGCTCTTTTCATGTCGCTTAAGCTAAATAATTTCCTCTCAAGTACTTTAGACATAGTGGCAGACGACTTCGTAATATATTACATTGTTTACCAAAGGCACTCCAGCCTAGCCTAATTCGTCGTTTTGTCTCGGCTTCGGTGGATGTATTTGCTTGGATGAGTTGCCCTAGGTAAACATATTCGTTTACTGCTTCTAGTACCTCACCCATGTATTTGTACATGTATTTGTTCAACTGGGGTTCGACTGTTGGACATGACTTTAGTCTTTTTCATGTTCCCTTTAAGGCCAATCTTCAGATTTTCCCTATTCAAATCGCTTAGTAGTTGTTGGAATTCATTTGCTGATTCGCTGGAAAGAACAATGTCATCTACAAATCTTAGATTGCTTAAGTGTTCATCCCATATTTTAAACCCTTTCTCCTTCCAATCTAACTTCAGCAGAGGTGAGATGGTGTCACCTTGCTTAACACCTTATATATATATATATATATATATATATATATATATATATATATATATATATATATATATATATATATATATATATATATAAATTCGTTTGTTTTCTCTCTTATTTGGGTTGGTGTGTGGATATGACCTGTAGTTGAGAATGCGCTGCAGAAGGCTGACTGTTCCCTGGGTTGTTTTGAATCTAATGTAACGGTGATGCGAGCTGTGATGATTTTTGTGAACACTTTATAGATTGCTGAAAGGAGGATTATAGGTCAGTAATTCTGTCTTTTATGTCCCCCTTTTTTGTGCATTAAAATTATTTTTACGTTTTTCCAGGATTTAGGAGTTTTATCGTCGCTTAGACATTAAAAGAAAAAAATGTGTATATATATGTATATATAGATATATATATATATATATATATATATATATATATATATATATATATATATATATATATATATATGTATATATACATATATATACATATATATATATATATATATATATATATATATATATATATATATATATATATATGTATGCATGTATATATGTATAAATGTATATGTATGTATATATGTATATATATATACATATTTATTTATTTATTTATTTATCTATTTATATTAATGAATTTATACACACACATACACACACACACACACACACACACACACACACACACACACACACACACACACACACACACACACACACACACACACACACACACACACACATATATATATATATATATATATATATATATATATATATATATATATATATATATATGCATATGTATGTATATATGTATATATATGTTTGTGTGTGTGTGTATAAAGAGAAAGAGAGAGAAAAAGATCGAGAGAGAGAGGGGGGACAGAGAGAGAGAGAGAGATAGAAAGACAGAGAGAGTTATATATATTCAGATATGATAGATGTCTTTTTCTCTCTCTCTTTCCCTTTCCTCTCTTCCTCTGACAAATAGAGGTCAAGGAGGTAACATAAGTAGCTCCGCACGTGTATCACTCGACTTCTCCCCTTTCCTCTTTCCCCTCTACCCCCTCTCCCCCCCCCCCTTCGCCCTCCCTCTGCCCCCCTTCACTCCCCCCTCTCTTCCATTTTATTTTCCCTCTCTCATTATTCTCCCCTCTTTCCTCCCTCTTTCCCTTTCTCCTTACGTTTCTCGCCCCCCTTCTATTTTCTTTCTCCCCTTCTCTCTTCCTTCCCCTCTCCTCTTCCAGTTTCCCCTTCCGTTATTCCGTTCTCTTTCCTGCTTTCCCCTTATCTAACTCACCTTTCCCGCTCCTCCGCTCCCCTCCTCCTTATTCCTTCTCTCTCCACATCTCCTTCTTTCATTTTCCCACTCTGTCTCCCCTCTTTCCCTCTTCCACTTTCCCTCTTCCCCATCCCCTCCCTTTTCACATTCCCCACCTTGTCTCCCCTCTTCTCTTCTATCCTCACCCCTCTCCTCCTCTCCCCTCCCCCTCTCCTCCTCTCCCCTCCCCCCTATCCTCCTCTTTCTTCTCCCCATCCCCTCCCTTTTCACATTCCCCACCCTGTATCCCCTCTTCCTCCCTCCCCATATTTTCCCCTTTCTCGTTTACTACCATATTTCCCCTCTACTCCTCTCCCCCCTTTCCCAATTTTTCTCTTTTCTTGTCTCCCACCCTGTCTCCCCTTTCCTCATCTCCCCCCGACCCCTACCATCCCCCCCCCCCTCCCTCTTTAAACACACGGCAAATAAACAGGAATGGAAAAAAATATACGGCAAAGAAAAGTATGATTTGTGTCTGCGGTGATTGTTGGAGTGGGGTGGATGGGGCGTGGGGGGGGGGGGGGGCTGCCATCGTCGTCTCTTCACGGTGAATCAACAGGTGATCTCTTGGTAGCAGACCGTGGTGGTGATATTCGTTTTAGTATTTATCATCTTTTGGTGAGGGGAGAGGGAGGGGAATACGGTTGAATTATAGATGGTTCTGTTTGTATGCGTGTGTTTAGATATATACATATATGTATTTACAAATAGATACAGATATATAAATATGTGTATATATGTGTGTGTGTGTGTGTGTGCATATATGTGTATATGTGTGCGTGTGTGTGTGTGTGTATAAATATATACATGTATGTATGTATGCATGTATATATATATATATATATATATATATATATATATATATGCATGTATGTATGTATGTGCATACATTATGTGAAATCGATATGATAAATCTAAATATGAAAGAAAAATCATCAATCCAATCGAATTAGATATCTTACTATAGTATATCATCAAAAGTTCGTAGAAATCTTTACATCTTTGAAAAAAAGGTAAATTTCTCAGTGCGTAAAAATCTACGGATTAGCCCCCATGTTTCACTTACATGATAAACCTTACTTTATTCCATCATGTTTTGAACGATTTTTTTCTTTTCAAATATTTTTTCTTTCTTTCTTTTACTAAGTTATTCTAATCCTCCTTTTCATCTAAATTATATCATAAACGATTCAGTGTTTGATTCCAATTTCGTTCACTTTTTTATTGAAAATAGTCGTGGCTATCAAATTATTTCCCGCAAAGATTCGACACTTCCGATGCAATTTTTTTACCAATAGATTAGCGATTCATAACCCGATTTATTCTACCTACATGGCTCTAGCAGGGATTGATTACATCTGAATGAAATTGCTTTATGATTACTCTTTTTGCAATATATGTGTCCAATTACGCTACAATAGGTTTATTACATAATTGACAGGAGACAGCAATTCCTGTATATATGTATATGTGAATATGTAAATGTATATGTATACATACATATACATAGACATGTGTGTGTGTGTGTGTTTGTGTGTTTGTGTGTGTGTGTGTGTGTGTGTTTGTGTGTGTGTGTATGTGTTTGCGTGTGTGTGTGTGTGTGTGTGTGTTTTGTGTGTGTCTGTGTGTGTGTGTTTGTGTGTGTGTGTGTGTGTCTGTGTGTGTGTGTTTTGTGTGTGTCTGTGTGTGTGTGTGTCCGTCCGTGCGGGTGTACGAGAGCAGCGTCAAAGGAGGCCGGGCGAGCGGAGCACAAAGAGGGAGGCAGACTGTAAGGGATCACAGTAGAGAGAAGCGCCTCCCCGGGGCCCCGATGGATTGATTCATACATCACGCGCCACGATTGAGGGATTGAGTCTTTTATGGTCGAGGCAACTGTGAGTGGTCCGGCCCGAAAAAAAAAAGATGGGAAAAGTGAAGAAATGGCGTTATTAACCTCATGTTTTTTTGTTGTTTTTTTTTTTGGGGGGGGGTTTCGGGGTAGGGGTGAGATTATTTTATTAGCACTCTGTGTAGATTTTTTCCCTTCTATTTTTTGTTTATATTTTTCAAATTTTCTTTTCTCTCTCCTCTCCCCCTCCTTTTCCGTCCACTCCTCCAATTCCCTCTCTCCCTCTTTCTACACCTCCCTTCTCCACCTTTCTTTCCATTTCCCTTTCCACCTCCTTCTACACCTATCTTTCGACCTCCATCTCCACCTCTCTCTCCACCTCCCATTCGCCATCCTTCTCCACCTCTCTTTCCACTTCTCTTCCTACCTCACTCCTCGCCTCACTCCACCTCGCTCCTCACTCTCCACCACGTCCATCTCCATCTCCACACCCGTCCATCGTCATCCTAACCCCCACCCCATCCCCATCCCCACCCTCTTAAACCCCACTGACCTTACCCCCCCCCCTCCCACCCCACCCGGCCCCCTCTCCAAAGGCCCCTCTGGATAAAAGACCCTTTTTTCTGCGCGACGAGTCTCATTTTATCCTTCGAGGAATCCTCTCGGAAAGTGGTTTTCTACCGGTTGAGGATATCCTTGAAAGGAGACAGTATCCCCTTTTTTTTCATTTCCGTTTTCTTTCGTCGAATGATCTCTGGCTCCGAAGTCCACCTTTAGGTTAAAAAGTGGGATGTTCGGGCTTTTATGGTTGCGGGGTAGGGGGTAGGGGGTAGGGGGTAGGGGGAGGGGGTAGCTTTTGTATGGATGAGTGTTGGGAGGGGGGGGAGGGGAGAGAGAGTGAGAGAGAGAGAGAGAGAGAGAGGGAGGGAGAGAGAGAGAGAGAGAGTGAGAGAGAGAGAGAGAGAGAGAGACAGAGAGAGAGAGAAAAGAGAAAAAAAAATCGAATACATATACACAGTACAAATGCGACAAAGAGAGATATATATAGAGAGAGAAAAAGGACAAAAGAGGAAAAAGAGAAATAAAGAGAGAGATTCGAAAACACATGCACATTACGCATGTAGCTTCATTCGCCTGGCAAATGTGCTGCAGTTGCATGTGAGTGCAATCAAAGCCGCCGACTTGATTTTTTACATCTTTTTCCTCCTCTTG
>BOPN01001937.1:150000-152500 GCA_017312705.2 Penaeus japonicus
ACTATAATCATTGTTATGATTATTATCATTACCATTATTGTCATTATCATCATCATTATTATTATCATTATCATCATCAGTATCATTATCATGATCATTGTTACCAATACTGTTTTCATTATTACCATCTCTATTATTATTATCATAATCATTATATTTTTTGCTGTTGTAGTTGTTATCTACATAGTTATTATTACTACTGGTATTACTCTTGTTGTTATCATTGTTGTTGGTAACAATAGTATTGATAGTAGTAACAATAATAGTTGTAATTATAGCAGTACCACTAGTATCAGTAGTAGCAGTAGTAGTAGTGGTAGTGGTGGTAGCAGTAGTAGCAATAGTAGTTGTTGTAGTAGTAGTAATAGTAGTTGTTGTTGTATTAATAATAGTAGTAGTAGAAGTAGTAGTAATAGTAGTTGTTGTAGTAGTAGTAATAGTAGTTGTTGTATTAATAGTAGTAGTAGTAGCAGTAGTAGTAATAGTTGTTGTTGTAGTAATAATAGTAGTAGTAGTAGCAGCAGTAATAGTAGTTGTTGTAGTAATAGCAGTAGTAATAGCAGCAGTAGTAGTAATAGTAGTGATAGTAGTAGTAGCACCATTAGTGGTAGTAATGAAACAGGATCCAGTACATTATCATCACAATCTTGATCTTCATTAGACCTTAGTGGTATGATAAACACTCTATGTTGATCTTTTAGGCCTGGCAGGATCTATGTTCATTATGCAAGTGTGTGTGTGTGTGTACGTGTGTGTTTGTGTGTGTACGTGTGTGTTTGTGTGTGTGTGTTTGTGTGTGTGTGTGTACGTGTGTGTTTGAGTGTGTGTGTGTGTGTGTGTGTGTGTGTGTGTTTGTGATTGTGTTTGAGTGTATGTGTGTGTGTGTGTGTGTGTGTATGTGTGTGTGTGTTTGTGTTTGTGTTTGAGTGTGTGTGTGTGACTGCGTGCGTATGTGTTTTTGTGTATTTAAGGTAGTTTAAGGTAGTACAAACAATGAAAACTCGCGTATGTTTATTCCAGCTTCGATGCGTACAGAGTATCATATGAATCACCAAATGTGCTTCCAAAACTTTTATTCATTTTTTCCATATACATTCTTGAGTCAACTAATACACTGTATGTTAATAGGTTTATGTCTCCGCCTACTATTGATATGACGATGATGATGAATAGGTGATGATCTATGTTCATAATGATGGAAGAATTATACAATTTATATGTAATATAATTGAATGAGATTTGCTTATAGTTAATGGTTGTGTTGATGAGCAATCCGTAACGAAAGTTAGTTTGTACAATAAAAAAAAACTGTGCAAATGTCTATTCTAACAAGACTCTAAAGTTTTATGATGTGTCATGTTGGCAATCAAACCCTTAAATTACACATTTAGCATCACAAAAAATAGTGGAAAAATAATAAGCTCTCTTTGCTCCCATAAAAATCGAAATTTCTTCAAGAAACAGTACCAAAACTCCACTCGAGGGATTTAACATAAAAAAAAGAACTACTATGACAAACTTATCTATATATAACCTTTGCACTTAAGGGGATTCACCAACAGGATGTGGATGCGTTCAACGGCCAACAGAAACGAACGGGTCAAACGTTACATCCGAAAAGCAGTTAGGATGCTCTTTCCCACTCTTGCACTCTCTCTTTCTTTCTTTCTTTCTTTCTCTCTCTCTCTTTCTCTCTCTTTCTCTTTCTCTCTCTCTCTTTCTCTCTCTCTCTCTCTCTCTCTCTCTCTCTCTCTCTCTCTCTCTCTCTCTCTCTCTCTCTCTCTCTCTCTCTCTCTCTCTCTCTTTCTTTCTTTTTCTCTTTCTCTTTCTCTTTCTCTTTCTCTCTCTCTCTCTCTCTGTACTTTAGTTGCCCGTTAATAATAAAATCGCTTAATTATATTTACAAGCTTTTACCCGCGTTCTTTATCGAAAGCACACGGGTACAGATATTCCATATAGTTATGCCAAATAGAATAGAGGCAAAGAAAACTGTGTGCGATCATATATGTGCATATGTATATGTATATGTATATACATATACATATATATATACATTTATATATATATATATATATATATATATATATATATATATATATACATATATATATATATATATATATATATATATATATATATATATATATATATATATATATATATATATATATATATATATATATATATATATATATATATATATATATATATATATATATATATATATACATATATATATATATATATATATATATATATATATATATATATATATATATATATATATATATATATATATATATATATATATATATATATATATATATATATATATATATATATATATATATATATATATATATATATATATATATATATATATATATATATATATATATATATATATATATATATATATATATATATATATATATATATATATATATATATATATATATATATATATATATATATATATATATATATATATATATATATA
>BOPN01001937.1:160000-165000 GCA_017312705.2 Penaeus japonicus
CTGTATAAGCATACAAAAACACGGAAATAAACGGTCGCATGCGGTCGACTGTCGAGCGACCCCGCCCAGGTGTGTCCTTGGGATGGAATGATGCTGTCGCCTATGTATGCACGGCACACGACCCTCCAGCCTCCCTTTTACATATTTACACACAGGGACACATAGACATACGCTTCCTTTCTTTTCTCTTTTTCATCTTCTTTCTCTCTCTCTCTCTCTCTCTCTCTCTCTCTCTCTCTCTCTCTCTCTCTCTCTCTCTCTCTCTCTCTCTCTCTCTCTCTTCTCTCTATCTCTTCTTCTTCTTCCTCTTCCTCCTCTTCCTCTTTCTCCTCCTCTTCCTCTTTCTCTTATTTCTCTTCTTCCTCCTCTTCCTCTTCCTGTCTATCTTCCTCTTTCACCTCCTCTTCTTCTCCCTCTCCCTCTTCCTCTTCTTCTCCTCCCTCTTCCTCTTCTCCTCCCTCTCCCTCTTCTTCTCCCACTCCCTCTTCTTCTCCCTCTCCCTCTCTATGCCTTCTCTCTCTCACACACATACACACACACGAAACACATCTCCCTGCATGTCTCTGCGACTTCCTAAAATGAAGTAAATAACCACTATCTCCCATTTAGGATCAAGAAGTGGGGAGTGGTGTGTGTGTATGTGTGTGTGTGTGTGTGTGTGTGTGTGTGTGTGTGTGTGTGTGTGTGTGTGTGTGTGTGTGTGTGTGTGTGTGTGTGTGTGTATGTGTGTGTGTGTGTGTGTGTGTGCGCGCGTTTTGCATATGTGAAGACGGTATAGATCAAGCATACTGAAGCAATTGAAGCAAACAAAAATATTCTAAACATCTCTTTCCCGCTCTTTATTAATTTTGGCGCGTCCACAGAAAACGGCTTCGTCGGCGGGGGGTGTCTTCCGTACTGACTGTTCAAGGGGCTATGTACTTGTACTAAAACTCCTCTACTTTAATAACGAAACTCAGATCACGGCTGATTTTGTCCTCCTATCGGGCTTTGTGGGATTAAAATCAATTTCGAGTTGGGTATAATATTGTTAATGTAATTTAATCAAGGAAATTGACAAGGAAAAGCAACGACCTCCAAAACGGACAGGAGTAATATACCATAAATGAATTATACCCTCAGAGGTTGTCAGAGCTAAGCATGTGATGCCAGCTATCCCAATAACTTACCCTCTAACCCATAAAAGATCATAATAGAAAATAGTAAATAAAATCATCTGAAAATGTTACCTTTAACAACGCGAAAAACCTTGCAGATTAAAAAAAAAATCATTGCTATACCTTGGAAGGGAATACCCTCACTCCGTGTCATGATGACAACTCAGATTCACCTTCCATAAGCTCTTTCAACCGCTCCTTCCCCCCCCCCCCCCCCCTCTTTTACCTTTGCCTTCCTACCCCGATGCCTTCCGTCTTACCCCCTATGTCCTTCCATTCCACAGCTAACCCACCTGACCATCTTTTACGCAACCCTTATTCTATTCAGTACTCTATGTAAGGACATACGCATATCCTTCTCTGTCTTTCTTTCTTTCCCTCTCTCTTTTCTTTCTTTCTCTTTATATTTCTCTTTCTTTTTCTTTTTCTCTTTCTCTCTCATCTGTATGTTAATATATCTTGCAACAATAATGTCAACATTGGCATTGGTGCTAGTGTTCATTTTTGGTATATTTCAAGACAATGAACACTGCAAGAGTTTAATCTCATATGCCGTTAGTACCTGAAAATAACACACAAATGCATGTGTAAAGAAAATGTGCACGAAGAAATACGTAATTGCTCTTCGGTTATGCTGTTCACGGTAACAAAATGTTTCCTACAATCTCAGCTTAAGCAATGTCAGTTTATGAAATGAGGCTAGTAGTATTTCTGTTATAGCGAATTATCTATTCGAATTATTATCTACCAGAATCAGAACGTGTCCGTGAGGCTGAGGAGAAACTTGCTATAAATTACCTGATTTTCGTTGTAAGGTCGTACAGGCAACTGCTAAAACACTACTTTCGAGATCTTACATATTCACTTGTATGACATTTAGCTTTCTTTCAATGAACTTAAGGCATGTTTTGCCTTAATTAATAAACTTATTCACAGTTGTTTTAGAGACGGGCCTATACGAATAACACAGTTGGGGTGACTATCACAGAAAACGACGCTTTTGATCCTCATAGAAAACGTATTGCCGGATATATCTTGCATAATTTTATTTTAGCATTTTTGCAGTTGAAGGGGGAAGGAGATGAAGGGAAGTAAGGGAGAGAAGGAGAGGGAGGCAGGCAGACAGGCAAGCATATCCCCCTGGTCATTACGAACTAACAAATGAAGTGAACTCTCTTCTACGTTTCTTGGAAAATATCAGCATATAAATAAAGTCAATTATATACATAACGTTAACATATAATATCAATGAACATCTTCAGTTGAATAAAGATTTCGTGGATATCTGCCTGACCCTGTAATGTGCGTTTCATATTCCCCATGAGTAACGTATAGGTGTAATTTACATTAAAATATGGTCACATATCAATAACATGTTGCCCTTGAGAAAAAGCCTGTGATAGCACCGGATTCTGGTAAAGGAATGACTTAGGAGGAATAATTTTGCTTATAGTATTCATTCTATAATTGAGCATTGGTATTAATCTTTATATTCACAAAATTCGCCAAGTGATTATTCAAGCTGCTTCTTATTTATCTTTACACGTAATCGTGGCTGATTTTTTTTTTCTATTTTGAGTAATTTATTCTATTTACCTGAATGTATTCATCTGGTAGAGAAAATGTTTATTACTGTTCTGTTTTACTAGCTTTCAAATACCAACACATTTTTCTACTAGGTAGTTTTTGCTGTTAGATATAAATGGTACTGAATATATATATATATATATATATATATATATATATATATATATATATATATATATATATATATATATATATTTAACATCACAGTTTTTTTCTGTGTTGTGTTTAATACTATACTAAACCTTTTAGAAATTAATATACTGATACACCCTGTATTAATTCAGTTATTACATATACTTAAATTTAGAGCAGCTATAGCTTCAAACTTATTGTTCTTGCCACTTCTTTGTTTCAAAATTTGCTGTTTCATGACTTCCATTTCCAGTGAAGTTTTTAAAAAGTCCTTCATCATCACTATATACACAACACAGAAACATTAACAAATGTTAATACACTTATCAGGGTAAGCACAGACTCAATATTTGTGTATATGTATGTATATATTTATATATTTAAACACATATATATACATATATACATACACATATACATATATACACATACACATATACATATATACACATACACATATGCATTTACACACACACACACACACACACACACACACACACACACACACACACACACACACACACACACACACACACACACACACACACACACACACACACACACACACATAATATATATATATATATATATATATATATATATATATATATATATATATATATATATATATATATATACATACATACCCATATATAAACACAAACACATTTCCAGAGGATAAGGATACACCTACTTTATGTGAGTGTAGTTGAATGGGGTATGACGCTCCTTGTTACATCTTTGGAGTCCTGGAAGAGGCTTTGGCCTTGGAACACTTCCTGTGATGCCTTTGTTAATATAATTGTCTTGTTTTTTTTTTTTCTTACAAGATCTTGCATTGTCTTCTTCCTGAATTATGTATGACATTTCTTTCTTTGGTTTTCTTTGTGAAAATAAATTTTCTCTTAGCTGAAGTTTCCGCCATTAGATTCCCTTAGCTCTCTATATTTTTTTCAGTATATGTATGTGGGTATGTGTGTATGTGTATGTATGTGTATATGTGTATGTATGTGTAATGTGTGTATGGGTATGTATGTGTAATGTGTGTATGTGTGTATGTGTATGTGTAATGTAAGTATGTATGTATGTATATGTATGTGTATGTGTATGTGTAATGTATGTATGTATGTATGTATGTATGTATGTATGTATGTATATATGTATATATATGTATGTATATATATATATATATATATATATATATATATATATATATATATATATATATATATATATATATATATATATATATATATATATCATGTGTGTGTGTGTGTGTGTGTGTGTGTGTGTGTGTGTGTGTGTGTGTGTGTGTGTGTGTGTGTGTGTGTGTGTGTGTGTGTGTGTGTGTGTGTGTGTGTGTGTGTGTGCCTGTGCCTGTGCATGTGCCTGTGCGTGTGCGTGTGCGTGTGCGTGTGCGTGTGAAGTAATCCAATCACCAAACCATGAAAATGAAGAAATTGTAAATGAAACAAAGTCAAAAATTTAGAAAATGTATTAACAAAATAATTCAGAATTTCATATAGGTACACTATAATCACAGATTTTCATGTAACATTTGCCGTACAAATAGTGCATTACATTTGTCATATTAAAAGGGCAGGTGAAAAACAGCAGGTCGCAAAATTATTTTTTTAAATGGCATTGATTAAGCAGAATAAAAATATGCACCTCCATTAACAACTGTCATTACACAAAATATATATAATGTGTAACTTCAATTAACTTTTGATGATATAATGGCATATGCGTGAACTCTGAAATTATCAAAACCAGAAAAGATGGTAAAAAAAAAAAAAAAAAAATCATAATAAAATAAAAATCAATATCATAATAATAACCATAATATTAATAATACTGAATAATACAAATAAAATCCATTTGTGAATTCCATGATTCTCTACTGTACCAGAAATCCTAAATATGCACCCAAAATCCCAATTTTTTTCTTCTTTAACAAACTGGATGTATATGAGAAAACTGAAGTATTCTTTAAAGAGTAAAATCATTAGTATAATTTCTCTTTGTTGTTATTCTTCTCTTCTTTTCCTTTTGTAAATACACAGTTCATTGTAACATAAAAGCTATTTTCTTCAACTATAGCAAGGCATTCATATTCACATA
>BOPN01001937.1:197500-202500 GCA_017312705.2 Penaeus japonicus
GGTTGTTTTATTTTCACGATGGCACGTTAAATGTTTATCCGGACCTCTGTATGCATTGCAACTTGTCTAAATGGACCTTTGCTCATATTAGTGGAGGAGTCCTGGTGCAGTGGTTGCAAGCAGTGGTAGATGGGATGCTAGTAGGGTTACAAGCAGTGGTAGATGGAAAGGCAGTCGGGTTACAAGCAATAGTATATGGGATGGTAGTCGGGCTACAAGCAATGGTGGAGGAGATGGAAGTTTCTAAGCTTTGGCAAATGCAAAAAGCAACAACCTCAGCCATTACACAGATAAGAACAATAACCGTAATCAACAAATAATAATAATGGTAATGATTTAAAACAACACCCACAACACCAATGAGGAAAACAAGAATCGGAAAACAACAATAATAACAACGACAACAGAAGATTACACCACTTAATTGCGTCATGCACTAAATTTCCTTTGTACGTGTAACAGGTCTTGAGGTTGCCTAACCTGCGTCCATGCTTTAACTTATACCATGATTCAGCATTTTCTGAATCCCAGTGTCTGGCTGCCCCTGTTGTCTGAACATATAACTTGTCCCTTTCTTCTCCTGGTTGTTGCTGTTGCTGTTGTTCTTTCTGTAATTATGACGATGTGTGTTATTGATAGTATCACCAGTGTTATTACCGTTATTATTATTGATTATAATATTACTGTTCTTATATCATCATCATTATTGATAATGATGTAACTATTGTTGTATCATTATTATTGTTATTATTATTTTAGTACCATCGTCATCATTACTATTGTTGTAACAACAACAATGCATGTGAAAATAATAATGCTAATATTGATAATGAGGACTATAACGATACAGTCAATGATGATACTAACGGAAAATTAGATTTAGAAACAATAATGATACTACTACGATTAGTATGAAAATTATAACAAGAGGACTTATTAAAGGACAAAGTGTGTGCTTCGGAAACTAGAGGGAAGCTCAAGCATGCAATAATATGCAGACGGTTTCCTCACGGGAGTTCCACGAAAAAACCCGGTTTTGATGTTGACTGCGAGCGAGCGATCCTCATATACTGCGCGTTTATATAGCGGGGGAGGGGTGGAGGGGGAGGGGGGAGAGTGAGGGGGGGGAAAGGAAGAGGAAGGGATGGAGAGGAGGAGAGAGAAGGAGGGATGGGAGGGGAGGAGAGAGAAGGGGGGATGGAGAGAAGGAGAGAGAAGGAGGGATGGAGAGGAGGAGAGAGAGTGATTGAGGGAAAGGAAGAGGGAGGGATGGAGAGGAGGAGAGAGAAGGAGGGATGGGAGGGGAGGAGAGAGAAGGGGGGGATGGAGAGAAGGAGAGAGAAGGAGGGATGGAGAGGAGGAGAGAGAGTGATGGAGGGAAAGGAAGAGGGAGGGATGGAGTAGAGGAGAGAGAAGGAGGGATGGGAGGGGAGGAGAGAGAGGGGGGAATGGAGAGAAAGAGAGAGAAGGAGGGATGGAGAGGAGGAGAGAGAGTGATGGAGGGAAAGGAAGAGGAAGGGTTGGGCAGGGAGAGTGTAGGCGTGGCCGTATAGCGGTCAGCGGGAGTTGTGTGAGATAAGTTGTGACTCATTCAGCAGAGTTTCGGAGGCAGAGTGTCAGGGCGACACTAGCAGCACGGCGCGAGATGAGGATATGAAGCCAGACGAATCATCGGGTTAACAGCGCTTATTCTTAAAGCAGTTTCGTAGTACAGAGTTGTAGGATACAGCCTCAAGGAGGAGTGATCCTCGTTTGAACCTTGTCTGGTGTGGTCTGAGTCTAGTCTGAGTAACCGCACACAAGAGCGTTGCTGAAACAAGAGTAGGTCTCTGTAGCGTGACGTCAAAAGTGGGCAAGAATGTAAACATGGAAGCTGGTCGACTGAGGGAATCGTGGGCCAACTCCCTTTTATGGTAAGCCACTGCGGAAATAGGTGAATGTGACCAGCCAGAACATGGGTAAAAATAGACATTGGCATGCGGTAAAATAGGCGTATAACGGTAAGACTGTAGATATGAAATACAATATATATTGATAGTTTCATTGTATGTGTAAGGTGGCCGAATTGTGCGGTCAGCAGGCGTTTCTTGACAGAGTCTCGTTCAGCAATCTCAGGTAAAGGGTGTCGGTGTGACACCGTGGTAGCGAGGAGAAGTCCAGACGAAGTTCAGGTTAACAGGGTTTATTCTTGGGCAGCAATGGTACAGTGGAGCTATGGTAACTCCCTCGGTGTCCCCTTGTCTGGTGAGACTTTCCGAGGGGAACGTTTATATTCAGGCCCGTAGGCTTGTTACATGACGTCATATGAATTCCTACGTGACGTCATTGTACGGCCTATTTCTTCTATATGGGTCGGTAGAGTAGGGCCTCTGAGTACAGTGGTTGTACTGTTTGGACACATAAAAGGTAAGGCGCGGGGCGCGCTTGGGCGGCCCGCGAGAAGCGTAGATATATATGTATAGAACAAAGACATTAAGACGGAAATAACTAGTACAGCTATATGAATGCATATACAATTATATATTGGATAACAGAACTTAATCAGCTGTTCTCAGATACAGCGTTACAAGTAATGCAATGTACAGAGTGCAGTGCTTTCACCGCTCTGCCACGCTACCGCGCCGGTCTCCGGCGCACACACGGTATTGTCTAGAGTAAATGCAAGGCACATAACAACTAGCAATAAGTATAAATACAATTGGTTATGGTAAGAGCGAGGGAGGGAGGGATGAAGAGAAGGAGAGAGAGGGAGGGATGGAGAGGAGGAAAGACAGGGAGGTATGAAGAGAAGGAGAGAGAGGGTGGGATGGAGAGGAGGAGGGATGGAAAGAAGGAGAGAGAAGGAGGAATGGAGAGGAGGAGAGAGATGGAGAGAGATGTAGGGGAGGCGTAAGAGAGAGGAAGAGAAGAAAGAAAGGGGGTAATAGAGAGAGGGAACAAAAAAAAAAACACGAAAATTTGAAAGTAAGAGAGACAAACAGCGTTATAACTGAACAGAGAAAAAGAAAGACAAAAAAAAAAAAAAAAAAAAAAAAAAAAAAAAAAAAAAAACGTTAACATGTACATATTGCCACATACTCCACATAGCGGAGACGGAAGCACATGAGGCCATTAATCCACACTTTCTTTCCTACAGCTGTTGTCAAAGCCGAAATTCAGCGTCATTGAAAAGATCAAGACAATTGGAAGCACATACATGGTTGCAGCTGGACTTCACCCCGGCAAGGAAAACGTAAGCATTTTTCTCTTCATTTCTCTTACTCTTATCTCTGTTCTGATTGCGTCACTTCTTACCCTCTATTCTAATTGTCTCACTCTTACGCTCTGTTCTGATTCCCTCATTTCTTGCCCTTTATTCTGATGGCCTCACTTCTTATCCTCTGTTGTGATTGCCTCACTTCTTACCCTATGTTCTGATTGTTTCATTTCTTATACTCTATTCTGATTGCTTCACTCTTTCCTTCTGTTCCGATTGCCTCATTCCTTACCCTCCGTTCTGACTGCCTCATTTCATACCCTCCATTCTGATTGCCTCACTTTTACTCTCTATTCTGAATGCCTCACTTTTACAATCTGTTCTGATTGCCTCACTCTCACCCTCCGTTCTGATCGCTTCACTTCTTACTCTCCGTACTGATTGCCGCACTCTTACCTTCTGTTCTGATTGCCGTACTCTCTCTGTTCTGATTGCCTCACTTCTTACTCTCTGTTCTGACTGCCTTATTTCTTACTCTCTGTTCCGATTGCCTTATTTCTTACCCTCTGTTTTGATTGCCCCTCTCTAACCCTCTGTTCTGATTGCCTCGCTTTTTACCCTCTGTTCTGATTGTCTCACTTCTTGCTCTCTGTTCTGATAGCCTTAGTTTTTACCCGATGTTCTGATTGTCTCACCTCTTACCTCTTACTCGTTATCTCAGTTCTAGTCGTCCTTATCACCTCTCTCTTATCCAGTCGTTCTTCTCTTAGTGGGTGTTCTGTAGTCGTTTTAATCACATCTTCACCCCCCCCCCTTTCACGTATTAACCATGAAGTCACAAACTAACTAGCTTATTGATTCACGTAGTAATCAGGTACTTATATACTTATTAGTCACACAGTCACCTGTTTTGTGTCATAAATGACTCATACCTCGTTTTGTTTTTATTTTTCTTCCGTTGCATTGTAAAGGATTTTGAAAATGTAAGTATAAAATTTCTTGTGTTGATAGATATGATGATATTGTACTTTCAGTGTTACTGTAGAGTGGAGGCAGAGTGTCTTATGTATATGGTGGAATTTCTCTTTTTTCTCTTTCATTTCAAGTTTTCCTTTCTATTGAAGGGACTATTTAAATTAGAATGTGACAAAGTAAACATGAACTATGTTAGATTTGAAATGATTATGCCTTTCCCTTCAGAAGTTAATCAACTGATTTCCTTAACTGAACCCTCCTTCTTCAATGAGCTCTTTGGTAAAATAATGAAAGTCTGACAATGTTACTCTTTCGTCCGGACTCAACAGGCGAGAGACAGGACGGAATACTGTTTAGTTCTGCTCGTGGAGTTTGCGCTGGCGATGGCGGCCGCGTTAGACTCCATCAATAGGGAGAGCTTCCAGAACTTCAAACTGCGTGTTGGTAAGTTTGAACACTGCATATGACTCTACAGTGATATGATCATAGAAGAGTTATTATGTAGCATGTAGGTATCATAGAAGATTTATTATATAGCATGTAGGTGTGTGTGTGTATGATTATTCCCATCAGTTGTACATCATCGCCATCACATCAATATTGCCTGTATCATCTATTTTTCAGCTCTTTTCTTTCATTTCCCCTCATTTCCCCCCCCTATAGGTCTTGCACATGGGCCCGTAATCGCCGGTGTTGTGGGCGCCCAGAAGCCCCAGTACGACATCTGGGGAAACACTGTGAATGTGGCCTCCAGGATGGATTCCACTGGTGTTATGGGCAGAATACAGGTAAGTCGAAACTCAGAGAAAGAATTGGGCTGTTCTTGTTA
>BOPN01001937.1:220000-225000 GCA_017312705.2 Penaeus japonicus
AATCTTGGTCCAATATTCCTTGAAAATACAATAGCATTTGTAGAACATAATATTGCCTATATACAACAAAATAAATTTAACTCACAATGTAATGCTCCTGAATTTTTAGCAAACAGCCATTAAGTCAAGCCTCCCTCACTAGTCTGCCCACTGTAACGTTAATAAAATGGTTTCCTATATTTCTCTTGTATAAAGTCATCTTCAACTAAATACCATATTTGCAGGAGAAATACTATCGCTTGAAATAAATGCCAAATAATACCTGATTCCGCTGAAAAATAAAGATAAATGCCTGCTTCCTTCCACCAACGTGTTTTAGATCGTCCGGGCCAGCTCAAGAGGAAAACAAAACAGAAGCGCAGCGATATGCGCTCTCAAGAAATGGGAATCGAAGTTTAATATCAACCATATCACCACTAATGATGTTACAATGATGATGTAGCATTGTGGATTGAGTGTTTTCTTAATATTTTTAACATATTATTATTTCCGTTAATAGTTGTATCTCTATAGGCATCACAAAAGCGGGGAAATGTTGCCAAGTCACTGTGTATGTGATTGTTATTACAGTATTGGCAGCAATAGTAACCGATTTATTCATCGCAATGCCAACCCTTTAAGCGTGAATTAAATATATAAAGCATTAAAATGATTCCATTTTTTCACTATGTCGAGTAACTAATTCCGTCTCACAGGATATTTTTTTAATCAAACGCACATATCATCAGTTCTTCATTATAGTATTATTATTAATCGATTGTTCCCCAGCACACACAACACATTCCGTTTTTTTTTTTCTTTCTTTCTTTCTTTTTTTGTCTACATGTCCAAAGTCCTTAATCCCTTGATATCATATGTTTTCCAAAAAGAAAATATGAGTTTCGGGGAGGTTGATCTGCTTTCCACGCAATAATGCTTCTAATTCATGGCTCTATTGCATTGTATATTCTACTGTAGTGATGCATCAGTGCTTGCCACCGCCCTCAACCACCGAACAGCCCACTGTCCCTCTTAACCGTTCGTCCAGTCCTCTCCCTCTCTCTCTCTCTGTGATTGTCTCAGGGGCAGGATTTCGTCGGTCTTTCCTTTCAGCTCCTGACCAAATCCTTCCTGACGGCGAAAGGATAAAGGATCCGCTGGGACAAAGCCGCGAGTGGACAACGGAACTCTGGAACGGGAATTTTACCGGGCGAGTTCCATTCTAAGGAGAGACTTTCGTAATTTTTTATTCATTCTAAATTAACAATAAGCTAGTGCTTTCCTTCATGTTATTTTTTCTTTTTATAATCAATCGTTTCCCGGCTAGCTACCAACCCCTGCATTCCTACACTATGAGTCGTATTGACACCGCCGGTTTCGTGAGTGCACCACGAAGGTTTATTTGCCAAACACCTTGAAAATTAAAAACACTCAGAGTCGAGGCTCGTCATAGGTGACAGTGTAATACAGTGAACATATGGTTAGAAAAAAAATGAAATAGATCAGCTGTTATGAAATTTGTTTGTTTTGCGCAACTCGTAAGGACGACGGACAACCAACTTCATATATAACCAATGATGCCAGATTAGGTAAATTTCTAGAATAGGTCCGCGTCATAAAACCCATCGAAATTGTTAACGATGAATTCATTATGAAGTCTACTAACCAAATATAACATTACTTACTGCAAGTAATGAACAAGGACAAGAAGAGCGTTCGAAAATGCTCATTATCTGCTCGCATGGGTGTGTTTACCTGGCGAGACATGGTTGTTAGGTTAGGATATAGCAAAAAAAATCTCCTAGAAATAGTACATTTAAATTTCCCGCTTAAAATCGCTTCGTGCGGCTATCAATGAGCACGCGGATGAGTAGATTGTAAAGCAGTCACATTTTTTATACCTATATATTACAAGACAGAGATACATTATGTTAAACAAAATGAAATTTGTTAGTAGACATCGATAAAATACCAATTTATTTAGATTATTAACCGATTTTATGTAATTAAAGATTAGTTGATTATCAGATTTTTTCTGTACATGTCTATGTATATTCATACATATATATATTTACATTATATATATATATATATATATATATATATATATATATATATATATATATATATATATATATATATATATATATATATATATATATATATTTATATATATATATGCAATAGAAAGAGGAAGGAGTACAGATTCAGCCAGTTCGACTCTTGTTAAGTATTAGTAAGAAGCGTTTGTGAATTAACTTCATCTATTATTCCGTAAATATAATTCATATTAAATAAATGTGGGCGCTGTAAATATAAAAACAAGAGTATCTTGGTATAATACTGTTATATGCTAAACTGCAATGCCTTATCAGCAATATCAAAAAGTCCCGGAAGTGAGTGTTACCAAGTATAGCACTTCGACTACCTTTTGAAAATAAATAAAATATGACCAATGTACAATGCATTGGAATACGTTGACTATTGTCCAGTTGCCTCAAAAAGACATCACTCTCTTCCAATTATGTTGACCCTAAGAAGAGCTGAATGCCTTTGACTGCCACGCCCTCCCACTCCAGGCGACGTGCCGGCGTAACCACTGCCGGGAATGCTAATGGAAAAACCTCCCATATAACCGGGATGTCTGGAACATACAGACAGACCGGGATATTCTCTTTGCGTTCAGGAATAAACCTTATTGTATAGACCTATTTTGTACATGCCTATTTTGCGTGGGTTATTAGAGTTACCACTCTAAGACACCCATCACCCATCTAGATTCGCCACTCACGCCCGTCGTTAAGACCCGAGTACCTGTTCGTCGTATGAGGCTGCGATGCAATGGTGACATCTTGACAGGAAGCAACACGAGGAACTTATTCTGACAGGAACAACTGGCGAACTGTTCGCTCTGATGCAATTCCTACTCTTGTTTTTTTTTTTTTTTTTTTTATAAGATTGTACTTTTGTATAGAAATAAGTTATTACCCTAATTCTAATATCATAGTAAGTCGATGTCATGGCTGTTGTATGAATGATTCTGTTGCAAGTTGTACTATTGGTTAGCCTAAACAGACAAGAAATGGACATTGTTGTAGGTTGTTTTGGTAATTACAGTATTTTTGTAATTATTAAATAAATTCACATGAAATATGTGAATTGATATGATCATGTATTATATAATATGATACATAGAGACATGTAAACACAGATGCTGGTTGTAGGGAAAGCAAGGCAAGAATAAGAAAGTAACTGAGACGAAGATGAGGAGACACATACAGAGAGAAAGATCAAGAGACAAGGGGGGGGGGGGGAGAGAAATAGAATTAAGGGACATATACATACAGAGAGAGAATGGAAAAGGGATGGAGGGTGAAAAAGATGAGATGATAATAATGATACTTGAGGATGGTGTTGTAATGATAATATTGGTAGCATGATGATAAAAAGGAAAAAAAAGGCCGCTGATTATCGTCATTTTAATCAATTAAATAAATGGTAACAATTACGACAAACGTACTCGGTACACTCTCTCCTTTCTATTCTTCTCCCTCTCTCTCTCTCTCTCACCTTCTCACCCTCCCTGTATTGGGTTACTCTGCTTGGATCGTTCAGAGCACCTCACAAATAATTAGATGGAACAGGAAAACTAGCGATCACTTGTATGGCTTTTGTCAAGTGAAGAAGCGCGATGCAGCACTGCAGAATATACGTGATGTCTTGCTGGAACAGGACGGCGATGACGCGCGCGGGACGAGGTCTGCCCCGTCAGGACAGACTATGGGACGAGGTTCTTTTCTGACGAGGGTCACGCGTCAACACCCCTCTCTTCGGGGTGTTCTGGGCTTAGGTCAGGGTGGGGAAGGTCCCTCGAAGTCAGGAGGGAAAGCCCAACGGGTATGCCCATGTGGTATGAAGCGGCCATGCGGCGCGGGGCATCGCTTGGCGCCGCCGTCTTAAAACAGGCGAACGCCAAAGTATAATCCTGTTTCTCTCTCCTCTCTCTCTTTCTCTCTATTTCTGTCGCAATCGCCCCCATATATATTTTTGATTTATTCTTCCTCTCTGTTTCTTTCCCCCTTTCTCACTCTCACGCTCATTTCTTCCGCTCTTTCACTTTCTATTTCCCTCTTTCAATTTCTCTCTGTTGCTGGCAATCCTTTGCAAATAGTTTTTGGATGTCAAAATATACCAGTAGGTCATTGTGTCATTATCACTGTCATCACTACATTTATAATTATTTATTAAATTTTACTGCTACTATGATCATTATCATTGTCATAATTGTCATTATCTTAATTATTGTTTGAATCATAATTGTTATCTTTATTACTATTATTTTTACTAGCATCATTATTACTCTAATCATTATTATGGAGTATAATGATTATGTCAGACAATGACATGTAGTTTAAAATAATCATATTCTTGTATGGTGAGCAGGAGACATAACCTCATTAACCAACATAAGTTTGGTTAATGTTGAAATCACAATTATTCCACAACTAAAGACAAACAAAAAACATGTGAACACAAACCTACATGTATTATTACGTATATATGTAGGTATGAATGTGTGTAGACGCACACGTACGCACACACACACATATACATATATACATACATACATACATATGCATGCACATATATACCTATATATACATACGTACATATATGTATGTATGTATGTATATATATATGTATATATATATATATATATATACACAGTGTGCCTCCACATGCAAGAGGGAGAGCCAGCATCTCAGCACATGGCCTGACTGTTCACCTCCTGAGCCATCAGCTGCAAAGAAAAAAATCGGTCTCAGATTCTTTGTCCTTTATTCAATGACTGATTAGTTATCAACTTTAAATATTGCCATTGTATCGTATTCAAACGTTCGTGTCATAATGTCAACGCGTGCCTCTGTGTGTCTGTTTGTGCTTTATATATATATATATTTATTTATTTGTATTTATTTATTTATTTATTTATTTATTTATTTAAATTTTATTTCTTCTTT
>BOPN01001937.1:230000-240000 GCA_017312705.2 Penaeus japonicus
TCACTGATACCATGTTGCTCTTTCTCAGTCTTTGACCGAAGGTGTGGCATAGGCATTGAATGCTATTGGTGACAGCGACACGGCTTGCACCAAGTAGCTTTTGGTGATTCCTCCAAATGTTGCTGGTACAGTTTGTAAAAAGGAGTTACCCTCGATGATGCATGCATCTGTCTTGGCCATCATACCAACTGTAGAGCACAGAGTGGGTATGGCATGGCATGTTTCATGTCCAGGTCCTTTTTCATTGCAAGTACCATGAGACGTCCCATAAGGTCTCTAGTACATTTAAGTTTCACAATCTCTCTGTACACTGACTTCATTCATCCTTCCGCACCTTCATCCTTGAAGGTCATCAACTTCTGCTTTGTGTTTGGTCTTTCAAATCGGTTAGAATCTATCTGCCATTCACTGATAGAGTTCTTGTGAAGTTTCCTGCCTTTTTCAGTCACATCCAACGGGTTGAGAAGCTGCCTTTCCAGTGTTTGAATTGACAAGGATTACAAAAATGGTCCACAGCCATGATCTGAATATGTTGAAGATAGATGAAGTTTAGTGCCTCATACCATTTTTTTTTTTACAGGAATAATATTGCTTTCACACAATTAGGATTCTACATAGACGCAGGCTAAAGTATTTCTTCCTGAAAGTGAATAATCATCAGTTATTGAAATGAAGGGTAGATCAAAGGTTTGACATATATCAAAAAACCCTAAAAAGATTAATGACGTGTTGTCAACTGATGTGAGAAAGTGAAATCTGGAAATCACCATTTCAGGACTAATAGATTACCAGTTTCTCCCACATTTGCAGAACTTAAGAATCCCCATTCCTGATACCCTAGGCCAGTGATTCCCAACCTTTACACCTTGGAGGAACCCCTGTAATATTTTTTCATATTCCAAGGAACCCCTATATATAGTATTCTAATTTATATATATTATTTTTACGAAAAGTGCTTGAGCAATATAATTCATATAAAATCTAATATTACATCAAATGAGAGTTCACACTAATAAGTCTTTTTTTTTCCCCTTAATTCTATGCATAGCATTTGCTCTCATTACTAGTATATACATTGTACTGACTGACACGTACGAGTATGTTGGTGTCTGGAGACTGTTTGTGACGTGTTGTTGAGTAGGAGTTACGAATTATGAATTAAGATCACTGTCATATTGTAATAGCACATAATTATTTTACGGTTTCTCGCGGAACCCCTGGTGATGGTCGGCGGAACCCCAGGGTTCCGCGGAACCCCGGTTGGGAATCACTGCCCTAGGCCATAACTTATGCAGTGCACACCTCAGAGCATAAAAGCCCAGCGTAGCATCTGCTCCGCAAATCTGGCTTATCCTTATCCTTAAAACTCACTGGGCTCCCGGACTATCATGGTTATATAGCCAGTGCTTCATTACTCAGTAGCTGTGTAGGAGGTAGCGAAAAACGGCCATCAACTTTTCGTCCTGGTACCCATTCATTTCACTCTTCCTCTCATTTCTTTCTCTCTCCAACTGATCCTCCCCCCTCTCTCTCTTGGGAATGCAGAATTCTTTCTCTCTCTCTCTTCTTGCTCTCTCTCAGTAATGCAGACTTTCGGTTAAACTTCAAAGAAAGTCTTGTGCCGATTTACTGTATTTAATATTCACAAATACGATAGAGTATGGGAACTTTATAGAGTATCGCAAATAACAATAAAACAACCCAATGACATGATGAGTCCTGTAAGGGGAATTTCAGTATATTAGCTCATCATGTATTTGATATGCTCAAACTCAGAGCTACCAATACAGATATATATATTTCAAAATCTACTAGCTGGTCAACGAGTTCTTTATTTGCAATATCAAATACAGTTTTCAGATCAATGAAAGCTATGATGCTGGTACGGGAAATGCAGAATCAGAGCTTCAATGGGCAATGATGTGTACTTCGTTGTGGCAAAATTCCATAGTCTGGGTGACAACTTATCTTTGAGCAGGATGTAAGGGAAATTGGTCTTAATTTGTCAGTGCCATCTTTCGAAATGGGTACAGACAAGCTTAAGGTCTTCACCAGTAGCTATAGTGTTACCACTGGTAAAAGCTTCTTGCAATTCTTCATTGGTTATAGGCACACTATCCTCTTCATCTGTCTTCAATAATGCTACACTCAGACGAAGTGCTAAATTAGATTTGTGAGGGGAGGCTGCAAACTCTAAATTGTTTAGACATCAACAAAGTCTTCAGCATACTGATTGGACTGTGGTGGAGGGTGCTAGGGACCACATGCAACTTACACTTGTTTGATGAATGATGTTATTTGTGAAGTAGTGCCGGGTATTGGTGAGAGCACATTGTTGTAGAGCAACCAAGGCATCCATTGACAACTGGCATAGGTGTAAATTGTCGTGAGTGGGTTATCTTTGATAGGCGAGACCATCTTATATATTTCTTTCCATTTGAATGATGCCCCTATCAAGTGACAAACTTTGAGCTTTTGAGTGGCTCTTCATATGTGGCCCAATGACATAATTAGGAAAGAGAAACTGGGACTTGAGTAGCGCTCCAAGAATACATTGCTCCAGCTGCATCCCAACGAGTGAATTGATTGTAGTACATGTAATCCAAAAGTTGGGTTCTGCTTTAGTTAACAGTATTTGAGAGGTCACCTAGAGCAGGGTATCTGCCTGTAAAGACTCCCATGTATATCATTCATCCTACCAAGAGCAGAATATTACATAGGTGAATTATTATCCAATATTTTTTTTTTACAGCCAATTAATCTAAGCTCTGTCGACGATTGTATTCCGATTTTGTTTTTATTCTACATTTGTAACGGGAACTGTATTTTTAGTTTTTATAAATCAGGATATTGTTTGCATAGGCATACATATTTGTTTGCGATTAATTATATTTCGCTAAATACACCTTGCTTCTTAAAATGCCTTCCTCTCCATATCAGCTACTTGATTAATAATTATGTTGATTACATAAACTATCGAAGATTTTTTTTTTTTGTTACTTTTTCAGTTTACATCTTCAGTTACTCTCATTAATTCTTAAGATTAAGTTTTCACTAGGAGGAAACTGTCAGTGGTTAAATGTGTCGTAGTTCATTATCAATCATTTACCCAGGCTTGGACAACAACTGCCCACCTCCATCAGGATGGAAGCTGGGTCTTAATTCATCTCAATTCGATCGCTTATCTCACCATTCATCTGGGCCTTCCTTGATTTCCAGCTTCCACAGCCAAGACTGTCTCACGACAAGATATGTGTTTACTCGCCTATTATATGGTGCCGCAAAGCTCCGGTTTCCAGCTAAGCAGCCAAACCATCCTTGGAAAATACACCTCGCTTGGAGAATGATCATGTCATGGTTGCAGTAATAAGTAGTGGTATACCTGCTCCTTTTGATATAAGTAAATATACTAATGTAAGTCAATTTTTTTTTACTTCCCAACAATTCTTAGAGTTTCGCACATGACCACTACACATATTTGTTTTGTGATTCGTCTCTTCTCGCACTGAAAATTAACCTCCTTTCTCAATCCAGGCCTCTCATCAGAATTTAAAGCATCATGCGTGTTCTCAGAAATCTGGACTCGTTATGACTCTGTCTGTTCTTTATATATATTATACATAAATTTCACCATTACTACAGCTGTGATAAGCATCATCTTGACGTCGTATTGCAAAACGCTTACACCTACCGTGCATCTGTGAACTAATTTCCTCTCATTTTTCCATTCCAGCGACACATCGTTTAAATTGTTGAAATGGAATCCATGTCTTGTAACTTAAAACTTACTCGTCCCGTTCTATGCCACTTACAAATTTCCTGACGTATTTCATCTGCCATCCTTTAGTTTTATAAAGAAAAAAATCTATAAACTTTCAATAATATGATCAGCCTCTACCTCTCACCCTACTCATTTAGCACTGACTATCATCCATTGCTATGCATCGGGCAACACTCTGTGACTTCATTTTCAAGTTTCCATGCTGAGGATGATACCATCAGAATAGCTTGGCAAACCAGCCCTCTTAACCCTGATGTCCTGATACTGCCATCTTGAGGACTAGCATGTCCTCACAACAGTGTGGGTTTTGTTGCACAAACAAGATGGGCGATCATGGTAACACGAATGCTATTTCTCTTGGTGTATTTTACATTTTGTATTTTACATGTTACATTTTGTGTTTTGTATATAACATTTTGAAATTGTATATGTTACATTTTGTGTTTTGCATTCTCTCTTGTATTTTGCCCTTTATTTCCCTACATGACTAATATTTTGATGATACATTTCATTGCAAGTCCAGGTCGAATTGTTTCGTAGTTTGTCGAGCAAGATGAGGTTTATATAGTATGTCTGTATGATAACAATTTTGGTATACAAATATTACACAAACATATACATTATCGTAATAAAGCATCAGGGGGCTGGATTGAAGAAAAGCGGTCACAAATAATAGTGTTGTTGAAATCAGTTCATGAATGGCATAAAGTGTTGGAAAGATTTCATACAAAGGCATGCATATATACAAAAGTACATTAATTTTTATATTCATACACACACACTAATTTCCTTTTTTTCCTTGTAGCATGGACCACAAGACGAAGGACACCGTGGAGGCGACAGCGAAGCCAGCGAGTCCTGCGCCCGGAGTCCCGCATGCTCCGGCGGCGACCGGCAGGGACGAGGTGCAGTGCTGCGGCTGCTTGTCTCTCAGGGACGGCACCATCGCCATCGGCGTCCTCTACCTGGTAAAGCAGTCTTTGTGTTATGTCTGCTATATGTTTGAGTTGTATCTGCTATGTTGTCTGTTATGTTGTAGATTAGCTGTTGAGAAACGCCGAACAAAAAGGCTAAAAGTTCACAGACTTGCTACTCTGTAATGGTTGATAGAAACCTTTATTTTGATCCCCATATTAGATTATCTGCGTTGTCAATCGACCAAAGATGAGTTTATTTAAACTTTTAAAAGTCGTATAGGAGTGATTTCTTACGCAATCTTGCATTTATTACTTTTTAACTATCTTTAGGTATAGACTTGAGGATCACTTGCATAATGGTCATAGCATTTTCTTGATTATGTGATTTTACTTAATATCATCCACAGGTGGTTTCGTCGATTATCGAAGAATTGCTCATCAACATCGTCTGTCATGTATCGATTAGCGAAGAAGATGCAAAGAAAACATGAAATATTGTTATATTGTTTTTACGAGAGAAAATGTGGCCAATATTTTATCGTTTTTGTAAGATGCGGGTATCGTGATTATTGTCTCCCTTGTTTTTGTATCCATTTCGACCACCGCTGCCAGCTTGCTCTTGTTTGGTGTCGTAAAGGTAAGTGAATCATGCTCACTTTTACTAAAGACACTGACACACACACGCTTACACACACGCGCGCGCGCACTCGCGAAGAAATACAGACACACGCGCAATCGCACACGCAGACACTCGCACTCACACACATATACATTTACACTACAAGAGAGAGAGAGTAGGAGAGAGGGAGAGAGAGGAGGAGAACAGGGAGAGAGAGTTGGAGAGATAGAGAATAGGAATGAGAGAATAAGAGAGAGAGAGAGAAAGTAGGAGAGAGATAGAAATTAGGAGGGAGAGAGAGTAGGAGAGAGATAGAAATTAGGAGGGAGAGAGAGTAGGAGAGAGATAGAAATTAGGAGGGAGAGAGAGTAGGAGAGAGATAGAAATTAGGAGGGAGAGAGAGATACTTCAAAGATTCCTTTCTTTCAGAACCGTCATGGGTTTACCCAGCAAAACAAGCCTCGAGACATAGTGGCGAAATTCTCCCGCTACCAAGACAGAGAAAATGTTTTTCAAAACAAACGCAAGCTGCGGGGAACAAACATTTACGTAAATGAGGATCTATGCCCGCATACAATAGATATCCGACGCCAACAACTACCACGACTACGTGAAGCAAGGGAGAGAGGCCAGATTGCTTATTTTAATTACACTAAACTTGTAATAAAGGATCGGCCCTCCGCACATCACCACGGACGCGCCCATCGGACCCTACAACCCGTGGCTCCAACACGACCTGCCGCGCCCGCCCCCTCGGTGTCCTCGCTGGCCGAATATCCCATGCCGCCACACCACCACCCTGTCGGCGCCCAGAATATTCCTACTGGTGCTCGTGGATGATGTTGCTGGTTTAATAACGATGCCGTTACTGCTGCTCGTGCTCTTGGTGCTGATGCCGTTGGTAATGATACTGTTCCACCTTGTACTACTATTACTACGAGTGCTGCTACTACTGCTGGCGCCCCTGGTACTGCTACTACTGCTAATGCCCCTGATGCTAGTACTTCTGCTGGCGTCTCTGGTGCTTCTACTACTGCCCCTGGCACTGGTGCTTCGGCTGGCGCCTCTTGTACTGGTGCTTCGGCTGGCGCTTCTTGTACTGCAGCTACTGCTACTGCCTCTGGTGCTGATGTTACTGCTGGCGCTACTGTTGGTTCCTCTGGAGCTGCTACTACTGCTGGTATCCCTGCCGGTGCTCCTGATGCTGGTACTACTGCCGGTGCCCTTGATGCTATGCGTGCTGCTAGTTCCTCTGGTGCTGCTACTATTACTGGTACCCCCGGAACTGGTTCCCCTAGTGCTGCAGCTACAACTGGTGCCCCTGGTGCTGGCTCCCCTGGTGCGGGTACTTCTACTGGTGCCCTTAGTGCTGGTTCCCCTGGTACAGGTACTACTGCTGGCGCCAGTGGCGCTGGTTCCCCTGGCACTGCTACTTCTGCCGGAGCACCTAGTACTGGTGTTCGCCCAAAGCAGGGGAAGAATCCCAAGCCCGCTCCAGCAACTCTCCTCAAGTCGTAAGACATCAGGTCATGAGGGAAACGGCACCATCAAAAAAGGTTTTTAAACCATAATCTTAGTATCACATGTTGTAGCACATACCTTTCTGCATTCTCAATGTATAACTTTCCATTTAGCGCTTTAGAACATGAAAAGTTTGTACAATGTTTTTTTTTTTTAAGACAAGAACTCTTGCTTATGTATAGACAATTTATTAGAGAAGCATTTTACTTAGTTTACAGATAACTCTCATAGTCATGAGAGACACACTGATCCTAATCACTTTCTAAAAAGCAACTTGGATATTCCGCTATTGATATAGCGGAATATCCGCTAGACGATAGCATTCTAAGCTTTTATATCTTAACAATTATGTCAATTATTCTAACCATATTTCACGAAATAGAATTGGTGTCTGCAACTGTTTCAACAAAACACTCGTCAAAATACAAGTCTGATACCGCAATGACTTTACCACATATACAAACTATTTTCGTAGAAGTTAAAATGCAAGTGCACAAGATATTAGTTGGATGCATATACCGACCACCACATTGCAGCCTTTATGATTTTCTGAACAGTTTATCTGAGGTACTAAACACCATCCAACGAGAGAAGTCGACTTCGTACCTGATTGGTGACTTTAACATAGATCTCTTGAAACTTACACATTCCAAAGATGCTGTGGACCTCATATCACTCTTTCACAGTCACTTCCATTACTGCACCATAACACACCCTACAAGAGTAACCACAAACACAGCCACGCTTTTAGACCAAATATGGACAAATGATATCAGGCATAGTTAGACGAATGGCATTGTTTATTCTTCAGTATCTGATCACTTCCCAGTCTTTTCGTGCTTTTAATCCAGAGATTCTCCCAAAACACTACAGTCATAAAATTCAGAGATTTCAGTGCTGCAAATTTAGATAACTTTTTGTCAGGTGTTGAAAACGTCGATTGGCTAAACTTCCTTACCTCAACTGAAGTTGATGAAGGCTTCTCCCAGTTCCATAATAAATTTTACACCATTTTTAGCCGATATTTCCCCATAGACATAAAAAGATTAAGACACAACACTTAAACAAACCATATATTACCCACGAAATAAAGCAGCTGATCAAGGATAAGAATAAGTTGCAGAGAAAATTTCAAAAGAAACCAATACGTATGAGGAGGCATACTGATCAGTAAGGAATCAGGTTAAAAAAATATGGTAGGTAATGTAAAAGCCACATATTACAAAAATAAATTAACAGATTCCATGGAAAACAATAGGAAAACATGGGACATCATAGCACAGTTCTTAATAGAAAATCGCAGACTCTTTTACAGACATTAAGTCCTGATGTATTAAATTCTTATTTTGCCAACAGTGGAGAAGCTTTAGCGAGCAAACTAGCAACGTCGGAAGCCAGCCACTTACATTATCTAGACAACACCTTACAAATGTATTTTTCTCCTAGACTCTATACAAAATCTGAAATATGTAACATTGTCATTGTCAGAGTCTCGAGACAGCTCTGCTGGAAACGATGACATTCCAATGTCTATTATAAAAAATATCTGCCTCATATAATTCAGGCACATATATATTTTTTGTAATCGCTCTCTGCAGACAGGTATGTTTCCATCATGTTTAAAAATAGCAAGAGTTGTTCCCATACATAAAGGTGGATCACTTGATGAACCAAAATGTCATCGTCCTGTATCCGTTCTCTCAGCCTTTGGCAAAATTTTCGAAACGATGATGTATAATAGAATGACTGAATTCTGTAATTACCACAATGTATCATCAAATTTCCAGTTTGGTTTTAGAGCTCAGCGATCATCAGAATCAGCATTGCAGTGCTTTACAAATGATGTTCTTAGAGCCTTTGATGACAATGAATTCCTGATTAGTGTATTTCTAGATTTATCTAAAGCCTTCGATACTGTAAATCACCAAATTCTCATAGACAAACTGCACTATTATGGTTTTCGTGGTCCTTCCTTCCGATGGTTTCAGAGTTATCTCTCGAACAGAATGCAATATGTATCAATAAATGGACAATCTTCAATAATGCTGCCAGTAAAGTATGGAGTCCCTCAAGGGTTTGTACCATGATTGTACCATATATATCAGTGACAGGAACATTGACATTCTGATGGATAAAATGAACAAAGAATTTGTGAACATTAATACTTGGCTAACCGTAAACAAACTTACCATTAACCCTAGCAAAACTCAGTATATAATGTTTAACAGTCACAAAATATTTACTTATCCACTTTCCCAGATCACTATTAATAACGGTAACATAGAGGAGGTAGACCAAACAAAATTTCTGGGTGTTATTGTAAATAAATACTTATACTGGCACAGTCATATCCAATGTGTACGTAGTAAAATAGCCAAAATATGCGGCATACTATATTTAACACGTAACCACTTAAACAGAGAGGCTATGCTAACATTATACTATTCCTTAGTTTATTCAAATCTAACTTAATGCTTGACATTTTAATAGTAAATCCTCTAGTAGTCTTGCAGAAGAAAGTTATAAGAAATATCATGGGACTGAAGACCACAGATTATACCAGCGAGTCGTTTATCAAGTTAAAAATACTAAAATTCAATGACATTTACACTTTCGTACCCTCCGTATATACTTATAAATATTTTCGCAATTTAATTTCATCTCTAAACTATTTTTGTAATAGCACAAACAATGTTTACTCCAGAAGAGACAACTTCAGACTCTGCCCTCCTCTAGTCTCATCTTCTCAATCACAGAGACACATTAAATATCGCGGTGCCGCTATTTTCAATGGAATTCCCACTGAAATGAAATAAAAAACTACCCTTGTCAACTTTAAAAGCAGTCTGAAATCATATCTAATTAACAGCTACAATGCATAAAGAAAGTAAAATGAACAGATTGATAATGAGTATTCAACTTTGTCTTGTGCTAGTTAGTCACAGTTCTTTACCCTGTTATGAATGTCCAACTGTATATCTATAAATGCATTAAGATTTAAAGTTTTCCTTATATAGTGCCTAGAATATCTTTGTCGCCCCCTCTTTGTCTCCCCCCTCGCCCCCCTCTTTGCCTCCCCCTCGCCCCCTCTTTGTCGCCCCCCTCTTTGCCTCCCCCCTCGCCCCCTCTTTTTCTCCCACCTCGCCCACCACTTTGTCTCCC